>CAIGRT010082889.1:0-16421 GCA_903798405.1 Fraxinus platypoda
ATCATCCTACAACGTTCGTGCACTACAACCTTAACAGTTTCACTTATCATTATCAACATTGAATTAATCATTGTCGAGATGATTCATTTGATTTGAATTGTTATCATTACTTTCATAAGATACGTACACATTTGAAATTTGAATCCCATTATAGGTCCATATATGGTTTGAGATGAAATTCTTGCTAAGATATTGCAAATTCTAACAAACAAAAATATATCAATTTTTGGAGTGAAGAATTTCTTATCGGATATAATTTTGATTTAGTCAATATCTTCCTTGCAAGCCTCTCCCATTACTTTTCTTAGGTACATCTATCTCTTCCTTGCAGGACTCTCTCACTACTTTTCTTAGGTACCTCAAGGAATATTCCAAAAGATTTATTGGCGCATTTAGCCCTGTTTGATGGTCATTATTCGGAAAAAAACAATGTTTCAAATAGTAATTTTTAAGAAAATGTGTGGTTAAAAAGTAGAAAAAAAATTTGGATTTACGTGCTAGCATGCGCTAAGTCTATACATATCTCCGGCCTTTTATGATTTTTTTAAGGGATAATTGCACAACTATTCTAAGGACCAATTTGATACGAGAGTTTTACGATGAAGTTACTTTAATTGGTATTGGATTAATTTTCTCTAAAAACTTCTAATTAAAAGAAGCACTTGTATAAAATTATTCAAATGGGCCAAAAAAGTGTATTTTGAATCTCAAAAACTCCTTTTGATTTTTCAAAAATCATACCGAATAGGACCTTTCTTCAAAACTTAAAAATACTTCAATTTTTAACAATTTTGCTTTGTTACCTTATTTTACGCTTTAATAACTTCTGTGTTACTGTTAACCTTTCTTCAAAACTCTAACACCATCAAGTCTGGCATTATTTCTAGCACAAAAGTGGAATTAAAATTTTTGACATTTGAAAAAATTGACGATTGAAAAAATGTGTATAAGACATTTGTTTATATATGCACAGATTAATTTCCTAATCCTAATGACTTGAGCAACTAATGAGTAAAAGAAAATTTCTATTCTAACAATTAAAGAAGAAATTCAATTCTAAACGAGAAATAAAATCATATTAAAACTATAAATAACTCATACCATATATAATAGAATTGTCCTACATCAGATATCCATCATCGCCGCTAGGGGTGGACATTTTTATTCGTAACCACGAGATTCGAACTGACTGATGCGTTCCAGTTCCGGTTGAAATTGGTGCGATTCTGGGTATTAGAATTAGGACTCAAACAGTTCTAATAAGGTTCTTGGTTCTAGCTATTTTTATATTATGTCAATGAAATTGTAATTTGTATAACTTCGTATGTATTTAGAATAAACGAGATTTATATCGTTTAAAATATAAGGGTGACATAAGAAATTTTGCACAAGAGTTTACACTTTCAAAGATAAAAAAAACTAGATCACAATCATGGTTCTACGATAAAAATAGGAACGATAGGACTAGAAACGATATATTATGGTCTAGTCCAGTTCCTTTTTTTCCCTTTTTGAACCAATGACTTTGTTTTCACAATTCTCAATGGGAATGACTATTGTCCAATTCTCAAAACACCCACACCGAACTACTTGATGTCCATACCTAATCGCCCTACCTTCCACCACAAAATTACTTTGTTACTTTTATGTCAACATAATGCGTTACTCATATACTTGAAGGGTAACATATTGTGTTACCCTAATTTCAAATTCATCTTGTTATGCACTATTTCCTACCATTGCCGCCACCAATCGATTTCTTTATTTAACATATTGTATTACTGCTTTACTGTATGGTAACATAGACCATAGTCAATATAACTTGTAAGGTAACATATCGAGCTACTTTGTGTTAGTGGCCCCAATTCAGTACATCATAAACATTAGATTCACAACCTTCAAACCTTAGCGCCACCATCGCTGACACTCCAAACCACCACCTTTCAAACAATTGAAACCACCACCCAAATCAAATTTCCACCCCGAAACCCTAGCAACACTATCCTCCACCACCACCACCACCACCGTGTTTCGATTCAACCTACTGCCACCCCCACAAGAATTCCACCATCAATTACACCACCAAGGAGATCTCAACCATTGGCATTCTCTTCCTTCGCCACCACAATTCCAAAACCACCACTACATGAAAATAAAACCACAACCACCTTGATGCAAAGCTTAAAAATACAATCATCATTTCGATCTGATAAATAATTTTGAAAGAATGGTGGTGGTGAATGGAGCAATGCAATGGTTTTGGTGATGAAATTGGAGAAGAGATGGAGATTGAAAATGGTGATATATATGGTGAAGGTAGTAGTATAAGGAGGCAGGGACGATGTGTGGAGCCTTTCTGGTATAGTGGTGGGGAAAATAATGGCGGATGGTTGTTGATTTATGAATTCCAAGTTGGGTACCAGGTGTTGATATGTGATGGCAGTGGCAAGAGTTGTCGGAGGTGGTGGATGGCGGCTGTCCAATGACTATAGTGGGGAGCTAGGTGAAGGTTTACGTGACATATATTTAATAGCTTAATTTTTAATCAATAATACTCACTGTGGATTTTCAATTAAATTTTTATTTTATTATAAGTAATTGAAGAAGTTAAAAAGTATAATCTAAAAATCTACTTTACTTCGCTGATTCTAAAATTTGCTATTAGATGGTATATATTTTCTATGATGAGTATTTTTAATTTTGCTAAATGTTGACCTCTGAAATCCCTAGGACCTTGTTGTCAATAGATCTCCTACCACACATCCTCTTACTTTAATGTCATATATGCACACTCAAATACAAATCGTAGACACCAAGATCACTAGATTAAGATCGGATTTGAAATCGTTGTCACACTGAAGGCCAAGTCAACTATTGAAACAAAGTATAGGAAGATTGAATGTGGGAGAGACAAATAGACAAAGTATATGTATTAGGTCAAGGCTTTACTACCCTAATTCCATGTGTCGTGATCTCATCGGCTCGCATGATTTCGATCATGCTAGGATAGGTTTCCACAATGAGTTTGTTTCCTTGTGCGACTGAGTCTCCTTGCAAAGATTGATTATCCAAGGATCACGTTCCCATTTTTAGAGTTTTACGAGTTAATTTCCTTATCAAACACTTCAGTCAGGATTCAAATGTCTTGTTTGGTTGGCAATACCTTCACCGAAAGGCATTATTCTCGAAGACTGGAAGAGTGATAATAATGTCAAAATCGAGAGCTAGTGGATTATATATCTTCACGTAATTTGGTGAAGATTGTAGCATTGTTGACCACCTACGTGGTCCTCGCTGCTACATTAGTGCTTACATGAAGGCATTGCAAATTTCTGGTTATAACACTAAACTCCTATTTGGTAGGAATTAAAAGTCAGATTTTAATCTAATTTAAAGTCAATAATCAATTTTAAACACATATTTTATGGGATCCACAATTTTTCAACCACATATTTTTATCAACTTTTATAAAAATCTACTAAAAATCTGATTTTAATCTCCACAAAACAGGGATTAAATACTTAAATAACTTACAATTGTTTAAAAATATTCAAAAGGTGAGCTTTACATTCTCTTTCGAATGGAGAATATCCAAGGGTGTGTCCACCCAAGTTCTTATCTTTGGGGTGATTGATTGGCATTTTTTTCATGAAAAATATTTTTCAAAAGTTAGTCACATAATCATATTTTCTTCAAAAACAAGGAAAACGTTTTCTGTAGGGAGATGTATGTTTTTATTTTTTAGGCAATTCACACACACTCTCTCATCTACTCACCGATAAAATATGGACAAATATAACATTTTCTAGATTGAAAATTAAATAAATCAAACACATTTAATTAATAATTTTCATGCATATAAATTTCATACTTGCAATCAAATACACAGTAATAATAACACGAATATTCAAAGACATGACTGTATTTTTGGTAAAACCACAATTTCTTTACCTAACCTATAGCATACGAAATAGTCTCTTACGTAATGATAATTCATTGTCTATATTAAAACAAATTTGAGACCATTCATATAATCTTTTGTTTCCTTATGCACGTGCTGCATCAAAAATTTGCAATTTAGTATTTTGTTTTCTAGCCCTAAAGATAAATGCTATGTATGTGTTCATATTCATTTCACGAGTCACAACTTACTAGTGGATAAAATACTCACAAAAATATTATTAAACATATTATTTTTAATAGATATATTATCCTATATTACTTTGTATAACATTAATGTACAATAGAAAAAATTGACACCACATACTTGTAAGTTGCATGTGATGGTTGAAAAGGTTACATCTCGAACATACATGCAATCAAAATTTAAGTCGCTGTTTGACCTCCATTTTTTAAAATTTATTTTTTTCAAATTCATTTTCAATCATACTTTTTTTTTTTTTATCAATTTTTATTAAATTTACTAAAAATCTAATTTTTATCCAAACTAAATAGAGGCTCGAAAGTATATCACGCATATTTTGAGCAGTCAAATACTAGGGTTTCGAGATCCTTAATTTTAGAAAACCAAGGGAATGTTAGCAAGAGCCAAGAATTAGTTTCTTTTTCTTTTCAATGAATATCACATTCTATGGAATACATATGAAAACAAGACTCATGCTTAATACTTTATATATATTGATTCTGCACCTAATGTTTTGCAGTTTTCCATGCCATATATTCCTCTTAAATTATTTTTTAGTACAGCTAAAAACAAGACAACCCTTATCTAGAGAATGACCAAAGAATTTATTTAGTCCATGTTTGACAATAATTAGTGGAGAAAAATAGAGTTTTGAATAGTGATTTTTAGGAAATCGTGTGTTTAAAAAGTATGAATTTTTTTTGGATTTACGTGCATAATATTTTACTTTATAAATGTGTAATTGAAAATGAATATCTAATAAAAAGAATTTGAAAATAATTATTGTCAAATAGGGGCTTAATAAAGAACTTTGCTTTGTGTACAGAAGCAGAAGTCGCAGAAGACCAACAGAACACACACACGGTGGGGCCTGCAATTTTTTTTTTAAAAATTCAAGATGGGCCCCCCGCATTGTGAGTATTCTGGTGGCTTTCTGGCAAAATAATTTCTGTACAAATGGTTTCATTGCTTAATAAAATGCTTGGTCCGTACCACTAAATCTTTGTCGGATGCTGATGTCTTTTCTAGGGCACACCAGTTTTATTCCTTATGATTTTTTAAATATCACCTTTTCTTCATTCCATTCGAGTCCTACAAATGAACTCATCTCTTTGTCCTTTTTCTCTATCCATATTCTCCATGTTTTGTTTATTTTATTTTTAAGATAATACAATCTTTTGTTTATAAATTCAAGGAATATTTATTTATGTATATTTGCAAACTCGGTGTGTATTTTATTAATATTTCAGTTCTTTCCATGATAATTTGTTAGAAACAAATTGTTCGAAAACAAGGATAAAAACAAATGAATCGAAATAAGTAGTGAAATGAATTGGGTCATTCGAAAAACCCATACCTCATAAAATATTAATTTTCGACGAATCACTAACCTCATAAGACTAACAAAGTTTGCAAAATATTTCATTCCTTACCTTGTTCATTGGCCGTTAAAGTTCAAAATACTAGATAAATCCTTACCTTTTTCATCTAATATAAGGACCATCACTTGACTTCGTGTCATCATTATCACCTAAACTTATGAAAATTAAAACTACTAATAAAATCCACTATTAATACTACAATGCTACATGAATATCAAGGTTGACATAAAACTTGACATAATATTACGTAGCATTCTATAATTGGACAGTTTAAAATATGGGTAATTCCACTTATACATCAAGTGGTGTACATAAGGGGATACATAAGGGGTTACACTCCCCTCATATGGGGGGTGGGACCCGCTTGAATAATATTTTTTCATTCAAGCGGGTCCCACCCCCCATGTGAGGGGGTGTAACCCCCGATGTACACCCCGATATACCGCTAGCATCACCCTTAAAATATAGTTAACTTTTTCATTCAATCATGTACTGTCACATGTAACTATGTCAAATTTTCTTTCAAATCCTTGTGACAAAATAGATTTATCCATTGATACTACATTAGATATAAAATGCGTGAGTCTAATATAATTAAATTCAAATTCAAATAATTATAAGTTGTGATTTCTATTAAATATGTGGATAATAAGTGAGTAATAGTTGTGCATCTTACGAATATTTAGATAAAAAATATGTTTGACCATCTTTGATTATAATTTAATCACTTCCCATACATGCATTCAAAGATGAAATTGCATCGTATTATATTGAAAAATAATTAAATACGAAAAAATTAACGATATGTAACATAATTGCCAGATCATGTGAAGAGTGGTAGAAAGAATATCTTTAGTAAAACCAAAAAAGGGTTAATGTAGACATACATTTTACAACAGTATTTTTAACAATCAAATTACAAGTTGTTAACTACCACAATCACAAGAAATATAGTACTATTTGAGATCATTTAAATCTTGTCCAATTAATTCAACACTTTCGAAAGTTTTTTGGGGGCAGTAAAGACACTTTTAGGTATTCAAACTATGTAGTCACAACTTCGTGTTCACATCAAGCGGTCGTAATTTAGTGTTATCGTGCAGCCACAATTTGGTGTTTATAATATGCAGTCTCAGTTTGATGTTCACGCTGCGTTTTATTCATATACATAGAGCATAGAACCATTTACTTGTGGCATTCCATTCTTGAGAGAAAAACAACGAGAAAGAGAAAGTTTCAAAGAGAGAAAAGGAGAGAGTTTTCTTTTAAATGCTTATAATATTTCCTTTGTTTAAATGCTTATAATATTTCCTTTGCACCACAACTTTCTAACAATTTTTATGTTTGTTTCGTCCTAGTTTGATACTATACATAAAAGAATGTCTCTTTTTGTCCTTTCTTGTTCATGCTTAATCATCGGATTCCTCATAATTCTCTATTCTTATTATTTAAGATCCCGATAGATTAGTATGTAATTAAGTGGAACCCTAGTCCCTATGTTTTGGCCACCTTATGAATTATTTTAACCCTATATAAAATACAAGCATAATTTTTTGGGGGCCGAAAAAGGAATCCTAATAATATTTTATTCTTGGTGGGGATAAATATATATCATTTTGTTCGATGTGGGATTCAATTACGGTCATCAACGGAATCAGCTAGAAACATTTCGAAATATTATTCACCTACGGTGAAGGGGAATGGGAATATCAATCACCGCTTTTAATTTAATAATAATAACCTACAGAATATTCGTTAGCAGGGACGGATTTAGTGTGGAGTAGTGGGGTTAGCTGCCTCCACACTAAATTTCAAATTTAGCTCTAATTTTTTTCAAGATTTAAAAAAAAAAAAAATCTTATTTTCAATTTTTGCCCCTACAATTCTTTTGTCCTAATTCCGCCCCTGTTCGTTAATACTGATCATAATATCAATCCCCTATAAAAATCAACAATTGAAATAAATCATTTTCAAATGTTCAAAAATTAATTTAATGATTCCCTTGTGAAAATATTCGTATCCTAGGTGAGCTTCACCAACAAGACATCCACGGATGAAGGAAATCACTTTCAAAATAAGAAAAAAAAAAATAATTAACCGATATGGAAAATTCATAGATGGCGCTAAATCATACACCTATGGAGGTTCCATAAGTAAAAATAATCACTTTCAAAATTAGGGGAAAGGTTAACATTACCTTCTGAAAATCATTAGGTTAGTTAATATTATTGAAATTGATTTATTTCACATATATATTGATCTTCCACATGTTTAAAAGAACTCAACTTCGGATTTCCCGTAGTTTATTGGTTAAATTTCATTTTCTAAAATTTTGAAAGTGAGATATTTTAATTCAATGTAAGTTATATTTTATTTGCACCTTCGAAATTTTCATGGGTGATTTTTTTTTATTTTAAAATTAATTATTTCTATCTACAAACTTCTTATAGATGAGTGATATTCATTTCAGTACGAAATTTCAATATGTTGTGGTTTTTTTCTCTTCGTGTATTGTTTCATCTCGGATTTTCTTTAAAATCACTAACAAACTTAGACTTGAAATTCTATCTTAAAAGATCAATCTTGTTAAGAGGAGTAACTCAATATTTTAAATGCTGATTCTTTTTATTCTATGATCTTTCAATGTGAATTTATCCATTAGCAAGCACCCACAACTCATTTGAAGAGATCAATTTTGAAACTCTGTATGCTTATTTTTTTGTCTTAATTGGGTATAATTCCTCATTTGAGTTTAATATACTCTAATTTCATATTAATACTTGGTTTTTCATATTAAAATGTCAACATTACTAAAAGGAATAATACAATATCTTATATGTTGATCGATTATTTTATAATCTTTTAATATGAGATTTATTCCTTTAAGAGGATGTTTGAGCCCCATTTTTTTTTTTGAAAGAATGTATTTTGTAATAGTGATTTTGAAGAATGTATGGTTAAAAAGTAAGAAAAATTTTTGGATTTATGTGTAAAATTATTTTATTGAAAAAATGTGTGATTTAAAATGAATTTGGAGAATAATGCATTTTTTTATAATGGGGCTCAAACAGCTCATAAGACTTTTTGTCAAATATATATATATATATATATATATATATAGACACACACACACACACAAAATTGATCTCCTAAATACTAATGTTTAGTTTATACTAAACACCAGTGACGTGGCATACTACAATAGACAGTGTAATCATTTTTGTAACAAATCACTATCTTCCACTACATATTGTAGTGTGTCATGTCATATAAGTGCTTAGCATAAGCTAAGTATCAATGTTTTGAAGATCATATATATATCAGAATTAATCTCCTAAGCGCTAAGCACCAGTAACTATCTATAGCAGATTGCTTTCACTGGCCTTAGAAAACTACCAGCACAAGAAGGAAATGATGTGACATACTACAATATGTGCTGTAATCAGTTTTATAATTAATCATTATCTCTCACCACATATTGTAGGTGCCACATATTGCAGTGTATCATGTGGTATAGCATGGCACCTACAATATGTGGTATAGCAGATTGCTTTCATTGGCCTTAGAAAACTACTAGAACAGAAAGGAAATATCGTGGCACACTACAATATGTGATGTAATCAATTTTATAACCAATCATTATCTCCCACCACCTGCAACATGTCCCCAAGTGCGATATATGATAAATGAATTAATGCTTTATATTTTTATATATTGGAGTTAACATAGATATTTAATCAAAATTATCTTATTTTACATAATACTATAAAATAATTCTAGAAAATCGATAGGTTTGCATATTATTTAAGATCAAAACCGGAGAATCTCTCAATTGAACACCTAATTTTAAGCTCATCCATCAAACACTTATTAGCCAATCGATAATGATTAAACTAGTATCCAAAATTTGAATCACAAAGAAAATTAACAAATAATAATAATTCTGACATAATAAATTCAGTCCCACATTTTAATTCTATATCACAAGTTAATTCGATCTTTACAAGCTAATAAAATGCTACATTCACTTGCAAATATGTAATACTTAATTGTTATTTGATCGTTTGATTTCCCGCAAGTGCACGAAATCGTGGTCAAGTAATATAATGATGAATAGTGTGTCGAACCCACAAGAACTATGTGTTTGATCGAGTTAAAATTAATTGCAACTTTAATCGAATATTAAACAAATTTTATGATTTTTTCTTTACTAATACCTAAATTATCAATTAAACTAAAGAAAAAAGTAAATGTGTTTTTCAAATATATGATATGCATTGCTAATATATTGAATCCCCCTTATTATTCTATTTTTAGTGTAACAAGTAATGCGACAGTTTGAAATCATTCATGTTGGTCAATGTTCCTAATTTAATTGAAAGTCTCCCTCGATAGCGATCAAATATATTCTCCTAATGTGATCATTATATTTCTCGATGAAAGATACAAACATGATAAATGCATTAACAAGTACTAGAACACTTATTGGAACTATATAAAGCATAGAGGTATATCTCTATCATCTATCAAACCTTACAATATTTATTATAATGTGCTTAAACCTTACTGTCTCTCTCGATAATAATAAAATTCACTAACAATTCAATTGATGATCAAACAATTGAAAATAATGATAAAGACGATAATAAACATCCACAAATCAAATCAAATTAAAGTCAAAATAATTAATTAAAAACTAAAAATTATAACAAGGGTTCATCTCATCCTAACAATGTATAAAACTAGCTTAACATATTGAAATTACAAGAAATCATATTTAAGTGAAAAGACATAACCCGAATTTTTGATAAATTGAGAATGTGAAGATGAATCTTGAAATCTTGAATCTCTTCAATGGTTTCTTGATGAATCTTCACTTGCGCCTTCTCTTCGTTGCCCAAAAATTAAGTTTGAATCTTCACTTGATTGAATTCTTACAAATCCCCTTCAATTCTCTCACAAAACTATAAATTTTCCTCATTTGATGATAATAATTAATGAGTATTGGAGTATGAGATGTATATCAAAGGTCTGTAATATGCATTCTGCTATTAGTTATTTGTAGGAATAGAAAATCGATTGAAAATCACGTCTAAATTGGCTTCCAAAAGAGTTCCAATCGAAAAAAGAAAGTTGCCTTCGCGAGCGAATTTTTTTGTCTCGCACAGTAATAAGTATTTTAGCCATAACTTTGTCTCCTGATATCCGATTGAAGCGATTCAAAGTGATTTGAAAATATAGCTCAAAGCGGTACAATTTTATAGAAATAGAATTTTTCCAATTCAGACGTTTAATGTGTCAAAAATGGATCTCAATATTTGACTAAAATTTTGAAATATAACTTGTGCAATTGAAAATTGATTTTGATCATATTTTGATCATATTTCATTTCTTTTTGAGTTCTAATTCTATCCAATTATCTCCTAACAATCTTCAACGTATGTTCTTATGTTCGAATCAACTATTGAATAATTACAATTTGGTCCTCAAACTTTGAATTTTGTCCATTTTCTCCAATTTTCGCTTCTTTCTTTCGATTTCTCGTTCAACCATTGAGTTTTACCTATATAACATAAAATACAATAATTTAGAATATATTTTGTCAAAAGAACTATCAAAAATCACTATTTTAAACTCTTAATAAGTGTATAAAATACACTCATCATTATTAATAGTTCTTGTGTAGTAAGAAGATAACTCTTTAAGAGATCATTATAGTTTAAACATTTGCATTTAAAAATACACATCTTATATAAGCCATTATTTGATTCTCATTTTTTTCAAACATCATTTTCAATCACACGTTTACATAATAAAATATTCTGTTAGAAATTCAAAAAATTTCCCTATTTTTTATTCACATTCTTAAAAAATCACTATTCCAAAATCTATTAACACCAAATAATGAGACTCAAACAAAGGCTAAATATTAAATACATATTGAATCGTTTTTTTATTTTCCGAAAAGGCATTATTTAATTAATTAAATAACATTAGCATGCCATAAATTTGGCTATACATGTTTGTAAGTTTCTTCCCCACAAAGTACTATACACAACCAAGAGAATGATCACAAGTACCAAGATTTGTAGTATTAACACCTCAAATCTAACAATCTAGCTAGTAAATAATAATTTCCATGGAATTAATTCTTGGATTCTATAGTTTATGCAATATTTTTATGCCACACATTCCCTCTTAACTAATTAATCAATGCTAAAAAAAAAAGAAGTCAGTTCCAAGATCCAAAGTAATTAAAAAATGATATATTTGTTAGGGGTCGAGTGAAAGTATTAAGGGATGGCAAAAAATTGAAAAATCTTTGTCGGAGGCTCCATGTATT
This sequence comes from Fraxinus platypoda, assembly GCA_903798405.1. NCBI lineage: Eukaryota > Viridiplantae > Streptophyta > Magnoliopsida > Lamiales > Oleaceae > Fraxinus > Fraxinus platypoda. The sequence continues at coordinate 11,870 of CAIGRT010082889.1, forward strand.
TTCTTGGGCTACACACTTTTTTATTCCACTCTGATTTGTTTTTTTCTTTTAATTTTATCTTCACATTCTTGACCTTCTTGTATCAAATTCCAAGAAACGAACCTTATTTCCTAGTCCTTATTCGCTTCTTATATTCCCCATGTTTCTTATTTCTTTGTTTCCTCAAATTATTCAAGTATATATTCCTATTTAGGCTATTTTCATCAATATTTTCCCATCTGGCTCAGGCATCGATCAAGAAAATAAAAATTATCGAAGGTCAGAAGGTTCAATCGAAATCCAAATTAGAGACAGGTAAATTATTTCTTTGGCAAACTCAATAATTAACATATTCGAATAAGTTTTTGAAAGAAAAATAACTTTATTTACTAAGGTTAACCATACGTGATGTCAATCGTGCTCTAAGTCGTGTAATTCAATATAAGAAGACAAGGCGATATAGGAGTTGGCATTCTCACTTAAACCACGTTAAAAATCATTATTAGCCCTTGTTTGGGCTTCACTAAAAATAAATTTTAGAAAAAAAATTATATTTTGAAATATTGATTTTTTGGGAGATTGTGTAGTTAAAAATGAAGGAAAAATTTTAGGTTTACTTGTAATATTATTTTATTAAAAAATATGTAATTAAAAAAAGAAAGAGAAAAATACATTAAAAATTAAAATGAAGCCCAAATAGGGGCATATTGTCCAATGTCTGTTTAATTTTCTTAGTCAAATATTAATAATAAACGAGGCATGTACCTATGTGACATCCTAAAATTATACGATTGTGCTATATGTATATCACAACTTATAGATTAGTGTATATACACATAATGTGCTGAGATATAATTATATCAAATTTTCCTCAAAGAAAAAAAATATTAAATCTTTTTTTGACATAACATCTGTTGACCTTGATAAATGGTCACGACTCGTGGCCAACAGAATAATACTCCACGTAAGCTCCTTCATGCGTACGGTAACACACATTTAGACACTTGTGGCCTTTTCCAGTAGAAGTGGAAGTGACCGCAAGCATTCCGACAGTCAAGTTAGTGACTTTGTAAACCAGAAAGTGTTGTCTAACGGTGAAGTGGTCATTGGAATGTCGCTAAGAATGTGTATAAATATAGTGATATGTGCTCTTTTGAGTTAAGGAGTTCAAGATTAGAATTTACCATCCAACCCCTTTTCTTACCATAATGCGAGGGTATTTATACTAAGGGAAAGGGAAATGAGAACTGTTGGATGTAGGGACACGTGGCTTCGGATCCCAGACAGGTCATCCTTCCATAGGAGTCAATCCGTCAATCCATAAGTTAGTAGTTAAATGCTTCCTGACATAGCAGCATGAGTTGACCATTTAGAGACTGTCACACGTCCCATCAACCAAGTTAAGGATTTAATTTTGGGGAGATCTTCTCACAAAAAGATCTTAACATGCGTGGAAAAGTGAGTATGGGGTGTGGCGAATGCGGAGTGCTAGCATTTGCATCCATCATGTGTGGCGGATGAGGTCGAATCTCTACGAGGTGAGCAACAGTGTTTCAATTCGGGACATTGGATTCGGTTCGTCCAATACTAATTCAGTTCGTCCAATGAAAATTTAGTTCGTTCACCACATAGCAGCACGAATTCAGGTAGGACAACACGTGGCGCATGAACTGGATGGACGAGGTGGAGGGCCCTGAAGGCCTGTAACAACAGAAATCTATTGACCTCAATAAATGGTCACGACACATGGCCAACAGAATAATACTCCATGTAAACTCCTTCATGCGCACGGTAACAGACCGTTAGTCATTCGTGGCCTTTTTCGGTGGAGGTGGAAGCGGCCGCAAGCACTCCGACGGTTAAGTAAGTGACTTTGTAAATCGGAAAGTGATGTCCGACGGTGAAGTGGTCACCGGAACGTGGCCGAGAATGTGTATAAATATATTGATATGTGCTCTTTTAAGTTAAGGAGTTCAAGATCAGAATTCACCATCTAGCCCATACCATAATGCGAGGGTATTTATACTATGGGAGAGAGAAAGGAGAACCGTTGGATGTAGGGACATGTGGCTTCGGATCCCAGGCAGGTCATCTTTCCATAGGCGTTAATCTGTCAATCCATAGGTTGACGGGTATTAAATACTTCCTGACATAGCAGTATGAATTGACCGTTTATAGTCTGTCACACGTCCACTCACTAGGTTAAAGATTTGATTTTGGGGAGATCTTCTCATAAAAGATCTTGACATTCGTGGGGAAGTGAGAATGGGGTGTGGCGAATGCGGAGTGAGGGCCTTTGCATCCGTCGTGTGTGGCGGATGAGTTCGGATCGTCTACAAGGTGAGCATAAGCATTTCAATTCGGGACATTAGATTCGGTTTGTCCAATATTAATTCAATTCGTCCACCACGTGGCAGCACGAAATCAGGTAGGACAACACGTGTCGGATGAACTGGATGGACGAGGTAGAGGACCCTGAAGGCACGTAGCAACAGAAATCTGTTGACCTCGATAAATGGTCACGACACGTGGCCAACATAATAATACTCCACGTAAGCTCCTTCCTGCGCACGGTAACACGCTGTTAGTCAGTCATGGCCTTTTCCAGTGGATGTGGAAGTGGTCGCGAGCACTCCGACGGTCAAGTTAGTGACTTCGTAAATTGGAAAGTGATGTCCGGCGGTGAAGTGGTCACCGAAACGTGGCTAAGAATGTGTATAAATATAGTGATATGTGCTCTTTTGAGTTAAGGAGTTCAAGATCAAAATTCACCATCCAGCCCCTATTCTTATCATAATGCGAGGGTATTTATACTAAGAGAGAGGGAAATGAGAACTGTTGGATGTAGGGACACGTGACTTTGGATCCCGGCATGTCATCATTCCATAGGCGTTAATCTGTCAATCCATAGGTTGGCGGGTATTAAATGCTTCCCGACATAGTAGCATGAGTTGACCGTTTGGAGTCTGCCACACGTCCCATCAACCAGGTTAAGGATTTAATTTTGGGGAGATCTTCTCTCACAAAAAGATCTTGACATGCGTGGGGAAGTGAGCATGGGGTGTGGCGAATGCGGAGTGCGAGCCTTTGCATCCGTTGTGTGTGGCGGATGAGGTCGGATCGTTTACGAGGTGAGCAACAGCGTTTCAATTCGGGTCATTGGATTCGGTTCGTCCAATACTGATTCAGTTCTTTCGATGCAAATTCAATTCTTCCACCACGTGGCAGCACGAAATCAGGTAAGAGAACACGTGGTGGATGAATTGGATGGACGAGATGGAGGGCCTCTGAAGGCCCGTAACATCATCTATTCGTAAAATTTAATATAATTCTTTATGTATGAATAGAATTATTCAAAATTATATGTCAGCAGTACAAAAGAAGATGATTTGACCAAACATCTTTAAACACGAGAGGACAACAGCGGGAAAGTAACTCTTTCTCTCCGTCTTTCCAATTGAAAAAGTAACATACATATCTTTGCACTGTACCTTTGGCGGGCTATGGGGGACCTTTGATCTATTTCTCTAATAATATTGAAAATCAAAGTGAAAAATTAATCATTTTGTAATTGATAAATAATTATTAAAAGAGAAAATTAAATATACTTTGAAGCATATTAATATCATGCATCTTTTTCAAAACATAAGAAAATCTCCATTTAGACCAAAATAAATTTTCCCTTCTTGCTCTATTATCTTTATATTAGATTTGAATTTTTTTTTCCTTTCACTTGTCTATTCTTTTTGAAATTTTATTTTAATTTACATGTGATCACTATTTTTACTTAAAGAAAGTTAACTTCTTCTTCTTCTTTTCCCCTTTATACACAAGATTTTAAAGTTTTTATAGGGAAAATGTATTTTTATTTTAAAATAATAAAGTTTAATTCAAAAGTTTTACCAAAAAGAAGAAGAAAAATTCAAAACTGAAACCACATTCAACTGAAAATTCATAATGTAATATGAATGTTATAGTATAAGAAATATAAAAATAAAAGAAAAAATGTCATTAAATTTTCTAGTAAGAATTAGTAATTCTCCAAAAATACGAAGAAGGGAAAAAAAATTTCCTTGTAAGATCTAAGTGTCCGTTTGATTNTTCTAGTAAGAATTAGTAATTCTCCGAAAATACGAAGAAGGGAAAAAAAATTTCCTTGTAAGATCTAAGTGTCCGTTTGATTGCAAGGGTAGAAAATGGGTGGAAAGTACATGAATTCAAGATAAAATAATTGTCTAGAACTTGTTTTTCAGGGAATTGTTAATTAAGTGTGTTTGATTGGTATAATTTTCGACCCGAAAAATTTTAAAATTTTGGATCTTTTTGTGTTCGTTTGGCTTTATTTTACATGAAAATTGTCCATTAAAGTGATAATTTTTCCACAATTGGTTATAAAATTTGTTTCTATTGCAAAAATAGTAAAACAAAAAATAATAATAATAATTTTTCATCAAAGTTTAGTGTTCGTTTGGCTTTGTTTTACATGGAAATTGTCCATTAAAATGATTTTTTTTTTTTTTTCAATTGGTTATAAAATTTGTTCCAATTGCAAAAAAAAAAAAAAAAAAAAAAA
>CAIGRT010082892.1:0-11140 GCA_903798405.1 Fraxinus platypoda
GAATTTAGTATAATAAAAAATTGGATAACTTTAGTCTTTATTCACAAGTTGTCCCAAACCGACCAACTCAACCAAACACAACCCAACCAATACTTGTATTCATAAGTAAATTATTTGATTACAATTTAGTTTTAGAAAAAACTCACAATTTCCATTTTTTCGATTAAGGCTAAGTTAATTTGAACTTGAACTAATACAATCTCCGTGAATACAATAATTGAACTCAAAATTCATTTTATCACTTGTTAACAAACCGTGCACTTGTAGTATTTTAAATCAAAAAGATTTTGCAACAATGACAATAGTAGAAAGCGTCAATAAATGTATCACTTATGTATGTATAATTACATCTAAGGTTAACATATTTTTGTATTGATTGGTCGAACATGTATATTAAAGAGTACTCAATTGTCAAAAATAGGGGGAAATGGAAAAAGAAAAATAACTTTAGACCATGTTGCCCTCCCCCCAATATATTTTCAATATCTCCATCACTTCTTTATACGCCCCCCTTGGCATCTTTCTAATTGCTAAGAAGATGTGATATGCCTTTGTATCAAAAATACATTGGAGGACCGTAAGTTCAGGTCTCAACTCACTACGTCAAATCATTGCAACAACTCCTTAGTTCTCTTATCTATGATATGCGCACATGCATGTTGCGCAGACGCATAATGTACCATGATGTTCTACATGTAACTAGGCCTACGTGCAAAGATGATTTGATGATTATGTGTGCATGCACGAACACATGAACGCACACTCGAGTGTGGGTACATGCTATTAGGAGGGATGGAGGACAGGCAGGCGTTGCGCAAGAACACACCAGTATCAGATAATCGGAGTATTTTCTTGTTTTTTGACTCGACCATACACCGACCATACACAGGCAGGCGTTATGCAAGTACAACATTCAATGTGTTTATAAACCTGGTTCGTCCCTCAAAAATGGATTTTTAAATACTAACATGGTAAGCATTAGTGATTAAATATAAACGTCTTAAAGTTAAGGGACAATTCACGAGAATGTTCACAAGTTGTGACGAACCGAAATGTGATTAAATATAAACGTCTTAAAATTCAGGGATAATTCACGAGAATGTTCATAAATTGAGACGGACCAAAATGTTTACCGTACACACACACACACACACAAAGGAGGGTAGGAGATGAATTAATTACCAATCCAGGAATTTCAGTTAGCTTTGAGTTGATCTCAATAATCTCCCTAGAAATGGGAGAATTGACATCACTGGTGGCTTTCACACTTTCAACAGATCCAAATCCAGTTCCTTGTGTTGCAGTTTTACCAACATCTGGAAGCTCCACATATACTACTTCTCCTAGATGGTCCTGATCATCAACATATTTAATCTCGTACGTCAACGTCATTTTCCTTAAAGCATTATTTGTCATCTCACTAGTTATTGGTTTCTATGAAGCTAATAATAATTATTATACAAGTTCTCATATTAATGAAATGTGGCTAAAAGTATAACCGTATTCCATAATGTAATATCCGCTTAGAAAACACTGATTCAAGAACATGGCTGAACATATTCCACGAGGGAAAATTTTGAAGTGTTAACGCCAGTACTCGTACCCTATTCGCGATATCCTGAATGGAAGCAAACTCTTTGGGTTATGGTTATATCCTGCAAAAATAATATATACGACTATAAACATTAAGGGCTGTTCCGCTAGAATATCAAATCTGCATATCTATGTATTTACACTATATTTGCTAGTCTTCTCAGAAGAACTGTGTCAAACAAAAGCCATCACGATGTAAACTGAACTTCAGGAGATAGAAATCCAATCCGAGAGAGAGGCGCGTAGGATGTTTAAACATTTTCTTTATTACGATACTAAGCCTCCTTGGGAAGAATTTATAAACGATTTAATTTATAAATATATAGAACTGAATTGTGGATAGTACTTGAGAGTCCATTGGAATGTGTAGTTGAAAATAAAATTTCACCATTTACCAATGATTTATAAATTCTGCGGAGGCTAAAGTTTTAATGATGGTGAATGTAACAATATGATCCTCGACCATGATCCATTGGATTAGGCCATATCGACCTGACATGGTCCATGTGAGATTCGATCCTTAACAGTAGCTTATGTACTGTCAGCAGGGGGTTGGCCCCAACGTCCAATGATTCGAGCTCAAGAATGGTATGGACCGAATCCTGCATGGACCATGTCAGACGATAATGCCAGATCCGGTGGGCCCTGGTTGGGGGTCATATCGCTACCGTGAAATTTGCAATCCTTCGGGTTGAACATGAGACATTATATAGAAGATGTAAGAGACCATACCTTCATAACATGGAGTGAAAATCATGCCCGTTGGAGTTATTCTGCAGCCATTAACATTGAATGTCACAAATACACAACCACCAAGTAACTAAGCCCCTGTTTGACAAAGCTTTTTGAAATTATAAGCTGGGGGTCCTATGGAATGTGTGGTTAAAAAATGGATAAAAATTGCGAGTCCAATAAAATGAGTGCTTAAAAATGAAGTTTGATTAGCTAATAATCTCAAAAAGGCTGTGTCAAACAGGGGCTAAGTGAAAGTTGTAGACCTTACTGTCAATTAAGTAACTTATTTCCTATTTGATTCATCTTGATAGGCTCTACTGATCATCTTCTTGTAAGTCCAGTTCTTGGCAAGCTGATTCTGTTGCTTTGGTGATCAAATCTTCAGCAAGGGCCGGTGGATCTTGATTTGACAATTTTAAATTCAGATAGCTTCATACCACGGTTTTTAGACATGCTCAGAGTATATTGATGGATTTTCTCTTTTACATCATTTCTCCTCTTTTCATCAATGTCAAGAGTATCTGCAATCCATAGAGATAATTTGGAAGAAAAGAAGAGATTCTCGAGTTGATAGCTAGCATGATTTGTCAGCAATTTCTATTACAAGGCATTAAATGTATACCAGATACACGGTCAAAAACTGTGGTACATATTTTACAATCTTAAAGATGTAATCAAGGCACATACCTATCTCCAGGTGTGATTTGCTTGGAATGCTGTTTATTGCACCAGGACGCAACTCCAGAATACCTAGAATTATAGCATTTTTTTTAACAAAAATTAAAAAAATGGAAAAGGAAAGAACTTCAAATGGAATAGAAAAGCTACTACTGTAACAGGTAAGTGTCTTGGCTTAACAACCGTACCAACAGTGTCAATACATCAAGATTTTAATTCAAATTTCTCAACAGCAAGAGCCAACTCTGCAGCAGCCAGTCCTGCATCATTTCTGCTCTATTCTGGAATTATAGCATTTTTTTTTAACAAAAATAAAAAAATGGAAAAGGAAAGAACTTCAAATGGAATAGAAAAGCTACTACTGTAACAGGTAAGTGTCTTGGCTTAACAACCGTACCAACAGTGTCAATAGATCCAGATTTTAATTCAAATTTCTCAACAGCAAGAGCCAACTCTGCAGCAGCCAATCCTGCATCATTTCTGCTCCACATGATGTACAAAACGGGTATGATCATATTATAACGCACTCAATTTGATAACCCATAACAAAAACCGAGCAAAGGGGAGGCTAAGCTTTGACAACAGTGAACACATAATCTTATCTTTTGAGTTTGCCAATTAGTAAACCAAGTATGTAAAAGAGATGGTTTAGGTTAGATGATATTTTCAGACAACTGAGATTATGATGACTTCTAAAACCATCCCCAAGTAGCTAAATTTGTTAAGAAAATATTACCTCATAGGCATCAAGACTGCTCCTGCATGGTCTCCATTGCCTTCAAAGTCCACTTTGATGCTCGCTGGAGCGGCAATAGCCATCACCACACCGATAGATGTAGCTATAGCAAATACAAAGCAGAGTAGCAAGTGATAGTATGAAAAAATATAGCTTTTCGCATAATGAGTGCTAACAAATTTTAGAAAGAAGAAACCCAACCTTCCTCTTTCAAAATTGGACCTTGCTCTATGTGCAGTTATGAAAGCAGAATAAATTCCTTTCTTCAGAAACACGCTGGCTAAGTCCTCTAGATGGTTCGCATATCCTGCAAATCTTGCAGCATCAAGAAAGGATATATTTTGACTACCTACTGTCCTCTAGAATTCTGCCAGTTCTTCACTTCCTGCCAATAAGCGGCTGCAAATTTTAAATAAACATCAGAAACTTAAAGACATGACTTGGGAAAAAATGAGAAGAGGATATGAGAGACATATTAAAAAAATATTTATGAAAATATATTAGGGAAACATGACTGCAACAATGTCTTTCTAACCTTCCCAGGCAGCCAAATCCAAAGCGTGTAGGCTCCTCCTCTGATGTGAACATGATCACTTCCAGGGACCTTTTAGGTTCAAAACCAGACCTGTTAGAAGTCCTATAAACACCATATAAATAAAAAGTTTAATTAATCAACTATTACGAAGTACACACTTAATGCAAACTTAATTGAGTATAATTAATCATGATAATCTTCACTGAAAGAAGCCACTCGATAGAAACATAATGCCATAATGCATTTTCCAGCAATATTTGGTTCTTGACAATAGCCATGCATGCACTTCTGTATTTCAGCATAAACAGGAAGGTTCTGTGAACAGCATGGCTACATCAGTTGGTTGGAATTCTTGTTCTGTATATTTCTGCAATTACGTAATCGTGACTCGAATGAATCAGTATATGAAGAAAGTGGTGACTTCAGCATGTTTGCTTCCTTCTAAGTATTTTTTCCCATGAGCATATTTGGATAATTTTTCCTTACTTTTCAAGCAAGGGAAAAAAAAAATAATTTTTTTTTTAACGTGACTCTTACCTTATTGTCAAAAGAGTAATTATTTTCCAACTTTGACTAACAAATAAACTAAAAAATTTTAAAACTTGCTTATTTACTTGTAAGTAAACTTTTTAAGCTTAGCCAAATATATCTTTCTGAGAAAAAGAAAAATGTCTTCGCATTTCCAAGAATTACCAGAATCAAAAGCAATGTAGCTACACATTTGATTAATCAGTTCTGAAGGATTTTGTGCCTCATTTTTAGCGGATGCATTCAACTTACGATCAGTCCCTGCAACAATTATGACGTTCACAAAATCAATTGATCTTAGATATTATGTGAAACTTGTAGGAAAAGGTAGAAGATCTCACCCTCGGCTTGCAGTAATCATCCAAGGAAGCCTATCATTCACATAATCTATAGCTTCCTCAATTTTCTCCATGCTATCCTCCCTAAACTTGAGTGATGAATAATATTGCCTGAAACAAAATTCCAAGAGGAAAATTTGATTAAAATCACTCCAACAAATGATCACACCAGTTCAACAGTAAATATTATAAGTAAGTCGCATATTCAGCATCATTATTTGTTATGACTAGCAGGGGTTATTAATCCAAGTTTCAATGTCCGTCAAGGAAAGGTCCCTTCTCCTATTTCATGCCAATAATAAGAGTTGTAAATTTACTTACAGTAAATCGATTCTACAAGCTCTATCAGAATACTGAAGCAGCAGCTATCTAACACTAATAGAATTTCTGTACCTGCATAAAAACACAAAAATACGCTATATAGCACCTTTTTAACTGCAAACACTTGTGCCAATCTAAGGAATTGGCAAAAGCGATGTTCAATTTCAATTTATGAAGATACCTGTTCATTGGCTTCATTCAGCTTCTTTTGCCTGAATGTGAGCTAGTGTACAAGGCTGAGAATACGCTGTCTGTTGATAGGTAGTAGTTTCTGTAGGCCCAGTCCTAGTTTGCACATTGTCATTTGCAGAAGCCACCTGGAAAACAAAACTCTTTGTTTAGATAATTCCTGAAGATTATAAAACTATGCATTTATAATTCATCTGAGACAAACTTTTGGTACAGAAGATGAGCTACCAGTATTTAAGAAAAGCTCCTAAATGAAACAATTGAGAAAAAAGTTCATAGGCCCACAATAGTTAGGATAAAGATAGTTAGAATTGAAAGTTCATGTACTCCTTGAGACAATTTCCACCACTCTACTCATCAAACAATCAGTCTGCTCCATAAGCATGAACATGAATGAAACAAATTCTTTCTAGAAAAATCTCTTTTAAAAATTACACAGAAGTTGGAATAAATCTATTTACAAATGAGAAATGGAATTAAAATGGGGCCTTGTTCAATAGTTAAACTAGAAATTCCATAGGAGAATGAAATGCAATAGGAAAGATAGCACCTCCTTTATAGCAAAAATTGCAGACAGAAAAATAGAAAAGATAGCACCTCCTTTATACCAAAACATTTCACCTTGTTTAATGCGGGATGAAGTTTGAGAAAACTTAACACAACTTGTAGTAATAGTACATCTAAAATGACATTTCCGCAAAAGTGGGGAAGTACAAGGAGTAAAGATTGCTTTGACTTCTCATATGCCTGGTACATACTCATCATGAGAGAATGTACCTGAAATTCACATCTAACCTACGGCCAAATCGAGGTTTTACAGCAAACTTCACCTAAACCAAATGACGAACAACTAGATTATAGCTCCCCTAGGGAATTTCAATTCACTGATTATTTTTACAAATCACGTGGACAAAGAAATTACTCATAAGAAACACCTCAATACTGAGGGTTAGTACTGAATTCTTCAATAGTTTTTAGATTGTTATGATCATATAATATAATATAATATATGTGACACAGTAGCCAAAAACCATAGATATACACAATTAGATCAATGATGCAAGTTGGGAATAAATTACTATGACAAATTCAACCCCAAGTTCAGGATGGTCAAACTGAATCCGGGACCTAGAATGATCAGCTGTTAGCACACTGCCATCATGGATCTCCTTTGTTTTTGGATGAATGACTCGCTTTCCAACTGATAAGGGTCGTGCAAGATCTGTTGGTAGTCCTTCCCTGATACCTTCACAGAGCTCAGTGCAATGTTTTCTAAGGGAATCCAATATTGATTAAGTTTCTCCTTCTCTTCTTTCAGGAACTGCTCAGAAAATTGTCGTGGTTTACCAAGAGAGCTGCAAGTACATGACAGTGAAGATGTGAAGCTTTGTCTAACATACTCCTTCTGCGTCTTCAGCAAGAAAATGATTAGCTAGAGACATATACATTCTTATGACACTTCCACACGAGTTAATCTTGGAAAATGACCTAAATCCTACATTCTTATGACACTTCCACACGAGTTAATCTTGGAAAATGACCTAAATCCTACATGATACAAATGCTCAGCAAACTCCTGTTTTGCAAACCAAGGATAATCAATTGCACTATAAAACCAATCGTATGCACACCATCTCCGAACACGAGGATTGAATAGGCAATTAGACAGTCTTTTCTGCATCAAAAAAAGAAGAAGCTGCAAAATGGAAGTTAATACGTGAATAACCAAACATCAAAGTTTCAATAAAGTGGAGTATTAAACCATATGATCAAATGATCTTTCTTGCAGTGAGGCAAAAGGTGCGTTACTTCGGTCAATTGGAATTTTATTTGGGTTTTTGAGGTCCATCTTATGCCAGCTCCTGACTTTAGTAGGTAAGTTAACCACAGGGACCTGAACAGCTGATTGTGCCGAGTCACTTCCTTCTCTTTGTAGATCAGCTTGAAGAACTTTCAGAAACTTGCATCAATTTTGGCTAACCAGAATGTGAAGCTTTCTTAATCTTGCTCATCAACTTCTTCCCCGCATCTCCAGCCTAAAAGAAAAAGGCATCATTTGAATTCAGTGAGCTCTTGACCGGATAAGGTAAAACGAATCTGGAAAGAGGTGAGGTCATTCTAATATCTGTTGTGAAAAGATGAATGTGCACTACTCATATCTGTTGAAGACAGATAAAAAACCACATTTACCCTGTTCATCGTGTAAAAAGCCTCCACCATTTCGATGGATCTGTTTCGTACAGCACCAGCCACCTGTAAACATGCAAAACAAGAAGAAGAAGAAGCTGTTACCAATAGACAAAATAGTCAAAAAAGAGTGCACTCATCAATCATTAATCCACAAGAAGAGAATACCGAGCCCAACTATACCAATGATATACTCCAAATCTCGTGCAGAGATTTCTTAACATGATTTTTAGCTCAAACTACTAATCTCTTTAACAAGATCCCATGATTCTTTCATTTTATTTTTTCTGAACTCTCAAGGGGGATTGAGAGGAACATTTTGCATCACGAAAAAGAAGTTAAAAAGACATCACCTCCCTCCGCATTAAAGAGATAAATTTTCAACGTGAAAATATGCTAAAAACCTTGTGCAAGTTATGACTCCACAAAGGAAGATCTCTGGTGCATATTTAGAACCTTCCACTTCCCACATCATTCGAAGTTCAAAGAAGTTCCAAAATACACGCCCCATATAACGTACACATAAAATTGAAAAAATATAAGAAAATGCAATTGAAAACATTGAACTCTTTCCAAATAAAAAATAAGCAACTGATTAAACATTCAAACTAACAGTTGTTTAAAGATTCAAGTCCAACAAAAAATGCCAGCAGATAGAATACGAACTAATTAAGCACAAGAATACTACGAAGAATAGGTGATCCTGGCGAACAGAATCTCTTTATATTTCTGAATCGATTTTAGATTTCTCAATTCAGAGGAATGAACCTTGAACGGGTGGCACAAATACCAGGTCTACCGTGCTTGACTGACTTGAAAGAGATTGAGAACTTGGCTAGATAGTGTCTGATCATTTCAGGCTTGATTTCAACTGTTTGAAGTCCTGCTATTGTACACTCCAATGACGATAGGCAAACAAATGGTAATTATAAGGAATTCAGGTTAACATAATAGACCACCAAAAGAAAATAGAATAAGGAATCTGAAAAGTTGATGTCCAAAGGCTGCTATAATACATGGGATTTAATATATTATTCCAATGATAGACACATTTATACTTCAAATACTTTCACATCGTAATCACTTGCCGCCTTAATAAAAGCAATGAGCTTCTTCTTCAAACCCCACTGGAACCTGTCCACTTAATCAAGCAAGTCATAAATATTTCTCCAGAGAAAAATGAGTAAAAAGTACAAACATAAAATAGAAGAAAATTATTGCAGGAAAAAGCATTTATAGTGGTTGTTTAATTTGATATTTCTCTGTTTCAAACCTCTATTATGGTTCTACAAATGCAATGAAATCAACAACATAGACCTTCAAGAAGGCACAAATACCAATGAGTACACCAATTTCAGTTCAAAGGCTAAAGATTAGTTCAGCAGATACACAGGTAACAAATGCAGTAAACATTCTCACGTGCTTTTTCAGTGCATATGCTTCAATAGTTGCTAATTGCTGCTGCATCGACCACATAAAAGGAATCATCTTAATGATGCACATAACAAAGCACTTTAGTACAAATATGAATTGATTCTATTCACTACATAATGAAATTAATTATCTTTAGAAGACATGTGAGCACCCACTAGAGTAACCAAACCAACAAAAATTAACAAAAACGAAATTCTAATCTAGCATAATGAATATCAAGTTACACAAATCGAGAGTGACACTACTGATGTGTAGAAAACTTATAAACATTACACAGATCGAGAGTTATACAAAGAAAACTTACAAATATTACAAGTTTATGGAAGAGGCCGCTTGCGTGAAATTCCTATTGTGTAGTAGAAGACGGGAAACCATAAAAGGCAGATGACTAATTCTATGATTGCCAGTGGTACCGTATGTTCTATTACAGCAAACACGCTAAAGCAACCACCGCAAACCACATGGCAAGTGTAACAAGCATCATGGCACTATAATATAACCGTGCAAGCCTTTGCCGGCAGCAGAACACAGCTGCAACCAAGTATAGAGAAACGAAGCAGAAAAACCAACCCCTTGTACCACTAGAATCTGAATTTCTCCCATTTTTCTCAAGTCTGTCGGAATCTTCCTTTTCCTTTCCTCATATTTTCATGATTTATAATGACACTCCAGTCACTCTTTACCTCTTCCTGCCTTGGTTGTGTATATGTATTAATGAAATTAAGTTGCTTTTCTTTCTTTTCCTTCTTCTCATTTTCTAACACAAAACTATCTTTACACACATTTGCAGATGGATCACAAATCGCATAGAGCTGCACAAGAAGGCGATTTTAGTGTTTTGAGATTACATATTCAACAACTAGCTGACGTCAAACAAAAATACTCCACGTTGTTGCATATTTCAATGACCCTCGGGGATATACCGAAGAAATCCTCAACACAAATGAGTACTTGCTCTTTGAAGTAGATTCTGATGAAAATTCAAGACTTCATATTACGGTAGTAAGAAATGACAAATTTGTTGTCAGATCAACAATGATAACATGGACAAAGTGTTCAAATCAAAATGTTGAATTGACGACAGAAATTCTATCAATGGGAAATGGGATACTTCGTTGCATGAAACAATGAGTGGTCAGCTGAAAATGGTTGTTATAATAATGCTTCAGGATTACCCAGAAATTGCAAATATAGTGAATAATTCACTAGAAACTCCACTCCACTATTTATAAGAGACATTTTGTGTGGGATACGCATAATGGAATAACTGAGTTAATTTCATTTACGGTCACCGAGTACTTTAGTTGACGATATATAAATGGAAAAGTCTTTAATTTTATTATTACAAGTACTTTTGTTCTATAATAGGAAGATGATATTTTTATTGCTGTGACTGAAACTCCACTGTTTATAATAGACAAATTCTGTGTGGAATACGCATAATGGAATAACTGAGTTAATTTCATTTACGGTTACCGTGTACTTTAGTTAATGATATATAAATAGAAAAGTCTTTAATTTTTTTAGAACAAGTGCTTTTGTTCTTTAATAAGAAAATATTTTTATTGAGCTGCTCTTTTTTTGTCGCAATATTTTTATTATTCAATAGAAAATTAGAAGGATATTGATATTTATCTGTTGTATACATAATTGCACAAAGAAATGATAATAAAATAGCTCTACATTCAGCAACATGTGAAAGAAATATAGAGACATATCCTAAAATATTGTCATAATTGTTCGGAGATGGTCAAAATATTATACTCCTTGTCATGAAATTCAAAGAAGAAAGACATTTAAATTTATTTTGAAACAATCTCGGGTTAGCAACCTTATAAACCAAAAGGGTGGTGCTTGTTGTACATT
>CAIGRT010082934.1:0-10288 GCA_903798405.1 Fraxinus platypoda
TTCAAGTATCTATATCATTTAATTTTAAACCATTTTTAACTAAATTTAACCAAATTCAGTCAGAATAATCCAGCCATTCAATCAGAATTTTCAGCTTCTACCTTGTTACAATAATTCAATTTTTTTTTTCTTATTTCCTTCGCTTCCAAATTCCAAATGCACTACGCTATAGAATTTAAAAAATACATAAAAAAAATTTGTAGAGTCACTTGACCCCATGTGGGTCTGCCCTTGTAGCAGTGTATCCAAAAACAATAAAAATTAAAAAATGAAGGCGTCATGAGGAATTATGTCGGTTGGCATATTTTCAGAGTTTATTTTAGTATTTCAAATCACTCAACTTGAACCTACTGTTTGTAGGTAATATTTGACATCAGTGAATGTAGAATTTCAGCTCGTTCCTGCATTGATCACACCGGGATGCTTCATTATCGTTATTCACATCCCCAAAAGCCACGCAAATTAGTTTTGTCCGGCTGTTTTGGAGTGGGATCTTGTTTATCTGGTTGCCACAGTCACAATTCATGGCATACAACTCTGAGTAAGTTCCTTCGGTTTTTCCCTTCAAAAAGATTTATGACGCTCAGTATTATCATTTTTGCTTTAACTCTTTATCATTAGAGTATTAATCCTTTGCTAAAATTTATTTTGTTTCCGAGCAGAAGAGCCGTTTGCATGTAGTATTCGATCAATCACCTCTTAATCAATATTCGATTGATTGGTCCGAGGTTATCGAAAAAAGGGATTTGTCATTCCATAATAATCTTTTAATTGGCTAAAGCACCAGAATAAAATTCCAAACTTTTACCTTGCCTTTCTATTAGCTGCAGTTTATGATGAATTTAATTAACACAATGTGGACAATGGAAATGCAGTAAAAATCTAAAATTGCCTTTATTCTTCTGTGAAATGTTCTTTTCTATATTAACCTTAAGGAGGTATAAGCATTTAACCTAATGGATAGAGGATTCAGGCCATTCCATTTAGATGTTGGAGTTTTGTATTGTGCCATGTGTTTCTGGACTTGCTGATGTAGTTTATTATGTCAGCATAAAAAGAAAGAAAGAAACAATTTTTTTATAAAAGGCTTCCAAATTTTACGTGGCTAATTGTTTCCCATGCGAGTTATTTAATACTATGCCTAATGCTTAGATTTCAATATTTCTGCCATTCCAAACATGCATCACCATGAGAGAAATTTACATTTGTTTTCTGAATTCTTAACTTGATTCCAACTGAGTTCTTCCTGCTGAGTTATGGAAACAATATTATTTCCATGATAACAGCCCTAGTAGATAGGCACAAAGTTGTAGAAATGAAGAGAGTGCAAAAAACTGGGGACTTGCACCTGTCCCCTAGCTAGCTGGATCACCATTATCTCCAGCTTAACTCTCAGATCAAACCCTATAGTCTTCCGTACTGTAATTTCATTTTTTTTGTTAACCCCCCCCAACCCCCCACCACACACACACACACAACAACAGAAAACATCCACTATCACTAAGCCTTACTAATATTAAACTTTGAATCAGCTATGTGAATTTTTTGCTTCATTCTCTTCGATTTAGTGATTCGTTTTCTGAAAGATATTAGAATATGAAGTCTTTCTCACACATCTCAGTTTATGCAATTTTGACTCTCTTTGTACTATCCTGTTTCAAATAGGAATTATGCTGCCTTTGTGACGAGAGCTTTTTAGGCCCAAGCAAAATACGTCTCAACTATTTTTAGGAATTAGGATGTTATTTCCCTAATTTATGCTCAATAGGTGCTACCTCCACTTGTTGGAGCGTATCTGTCTGAACTTGAAAAAGAAAAATGAGTTTAAGGAAATTTTTGTTTCCAAACATGCTTTTTTCTTACTTTTAAATAAAAAATGTTACTTATTTTGAAAGTAATGATTACCTTACTGGAAAAATATAACTTATTTTAAACTTTCAGCCATAAAAAATTATTTAGATTAAAATATACTTAGTTAGAAGTAAACATTTTAAGCTTAGCCAAACACAGTCTTTAACTTTTTCATTATATCCATTGTTGTGTGCTTACACGTCCATGTTAGCATCATCATTTTGCTATATTCATCTTCTACATATTTTATTTTGTCTACTCAACATTCATTGCCACATAACACGACAGATTTGAAATCCATTTCCTAGAATTTCCATTATAACTTGGTAACTTTCAGTCATATATGATCCTTATAGTGCTTCTCTCTTTACTTGGATTATCAACCTATCATAACTTCCCTCCTTTATTTGGGCTTAGAGCAAACTTTATAAAAGATTGCACAGTTTTTGTCTCTATCTAAATGTGTCTGATTATTTGTTGAGTTTATTGAGTTTCACCCAAATCAGATGTCATTTTGGGTTCTGCTGGTCTTGATGCATTCACTTCTTTGCTACTATAGATATTCTTCGGAAATATGTCTTGCTGACTAAATGCTATATCCATGCACAGCGATCTCGTTTTTGCTGTTAGCCATAAGGTGGACTAATTTTATTTGTTCAAAACAGTACCTTTCAGGCACCCTTCTCAATCACGTTCATTGAGATCATGTCGAGTTAAAGCTGACGACTCTGATGGGAATTTGAGTGGTGAACGTGTCATACTGACCGAGCAGACATTGGAGCAACAACTACAGATTGCTATTGAAGAAGAAAACTATGCCCAAGCAGCAAAAATCAGGGATAGCCTTAAAACTCTCCAAGAGGATAGCAAGGCTTCAATATTAGGAGCGAATGCCAGATTTTATAACTCGTTCAGAAACGGGGATTTGGCTGCTATGCAAGCTCTCTGGTCTAAGGGTGAGCATGTGTGTGTTGTGCATCCTGGTGTCAGTGGCATATCTGGGAATGACCTTGTGATGGGGAGTTGGGAATTTGTATGGGCGGACTATGATTTCCCACTAGATATTGAGATTAAGGACATTCAAGTTCATGTTAGAGGCAACGTAGGGTATGTCACGTGCATTGAAATGGTTAAGAAGAAGGGAAATAACTGGGCAAGACATTTTGCCACAAATGTTTTCGAGCAGATAAACGGTCAGTGGTTCTTGTGTATTCACCATTCATCGTATGTTGACTTGTGAACTAGAATATAAGGTACGTACATCTTTTTTCACTTTCCCCTTACAGAGTGTGATACTAGGTAGTAAAATTTTGTATTTGGTCTCTCTGGAGATGTACTGTCTTGGATCTTACATTGTTAAGAATACGGTTTGCAATATCAAATGTCATCATAATATAGCCATATTTTCTGTAAGTTGAAGTTGCAACTGTATCTCTTGTTGCTCTTGCATTGGGAAATAATTTTTCGAAGAACCTGGATAGCTTCAAAATTATAATGTCAAGTCTAATGAATATACCTCCTTCATTAACAAGGGGCAAAGTGACGAGAATCTATGATACGAAAAAGTGATACTATTGAAATAAGTAGATTTTTCTCTAAAAGAAGCAGAGCCAAACATGCTAATCTCAGCAATCAATTGCCATTGTCACGCTAGTGTTTCAAGAAGTGCATTAAAGCATAAGAACTGTAAATTTTTCTTTTGAAGTTCAAATGAAATTGTTGAGGGGTCTGTAAAAGAAACGGGAAATACGCATGTGAATAATATGTGCATGTTGGTATAGAGAATTAGACAAGAACCATCAAAATTTACATAGAAAAAAAAAAGATTTTCTATTTCAAGATCATGTTATCTTCAAGATGTATTTGATATGTGAGATTCGTCGGTGCTTCAAAGTATTAAAAAAAAAAAGTTAAAATCTTGTTCAATCTAACAATCATACACTTGAGGTCTTTTACTTGAATCATTTCTTTGCATCTTTCACCTTTGCGTTGCCTTTTACTTCGTTAGACTATTGGGAAAACACGAGTTTCAAAAAATGGGGACCAATAGAGGCGAAATAAGAAATCGGAGTATATATCTTAAATTCACACAGGTGAAATGAGATGACCTAAATTTTGGGCTACAATGATTCAGGCCTCATTGTGGAGACCTGATTAATACATAATGAATAAATTTTTTTTGTTGAAATTTCACGTCTGTTTGATGAGAGTAGTGATATTTTAGCACCATTGGTATTAAAACATCAGTATAGATGTCATTTATGTAGCATTAAATAAGAGATATAATTAAATGGACCGCTTAATTTTACTTTTCATTGAACCTATAGCTTAACGTCATCTAAACTGGTATTGTAGTACCAATGTTGTTAGTAACATTATTCATTTGATGATTATTCCAAGTAGGTTTAGGATTTACTGGACCAAAGGATTAGATTTCATTTCAGATTCGTGAAGGGAAGGTTTCACTTGTACACTATTTTGTTGACAATACTGTTGACATTACAAGTGTTAGCAAGTGTTGATTGGGTGAAAAAATTGTTAAAAATTTAAATTATTCAATGGTGTATTGTCACGTGATAAAGTGTAAAAAATGATGTAAAGGATGATGTACACATATCCTGATTGTTAATGAAAAGATTAGTTCATTTATTATAATTAAAATTAGATTAGTTTTAATATTTTCTTAACTAGACTCGTTAAGTTGACAAATTGCGACTAAACAATCCACGTCTTAATTTAGGCAACTTATTTAGTTCAATAAACTGTTTTTTTATTTTTTGAGTAACGGAAATAATTGAACAAAGATTTAAATAATTAATATCGTAATTCATACTAATAATACGAAATGATTAATTATAACTTTGATACTCAAAACCACTTCAAATAAATTACATCTGAAGACTTCATGAAGTATATAGAGTAATGCTATACATCCCCACTGGGGATGAAAACACAGTCTACATGGCGTTAATGTGACATTAAATGATAGGTGAAGTTAAATAAGTCATTTAATTTCACCTTTCATTTAACATATCATTTAAAGACACCTAGACTGTGTTTTCATCCCCAGTGGGGATGAATAACATTACTCTAGTGTATAACAGTATAAGAGTACCCTTTGCCTTTCGAGACATTTGTTAAAAAAAATATATATATCTTGGAAATATAAATTTAAATGTTGATAGTTGTTGAGCAACCTTTGAATTTCAGAAACCAAGAATATCAATTCGGTGAACCCAATGAAGAAAAAAGTGGGGTTTGGCAAAATGTGTTTGAATTAGGTGAGCATCCCCAAAAGAAAGTGAAGCAACCTCAAAATATTTATATTTATCTTAATTTTGATAGTGTCGTGTGATACTGTAAATATCGTACGTAAATTTAACAACGTTGTATCCTCCATCGAGAAAATTCTTGCATGCATTAATGCAAAAACGAAAAACAAATGCATCGAAGCTAAGATCACTGATCTTTCCTCAATCTACGATTTCTTAGTATAATTTTTTAGTTGAAGGGTGAAAACATTTAAAAGGAAAAGTTGATGGGCGGCACGAAGGAAACAAATAGAAATGTGCAATAGAATAAATGAAAAAATAAATAAATAAATTTTCAAAGACTTTTTAGGCTTAGTTAGGCATAGGAATAGCATATGCATTCCAAGAACAAGTCAAAGATTGATACAACGCGAAGTACACATAGCCCACTCCTCCATAACCATCTACCAACTACAAAAACAAAGCCCTTCATGCCTTTAATCACTCCTTGGGAATGTGAATCTTTCAATCTTTGTGAAATTCTTTGAAAAAACTTTTATAAAACCAATGACCTACTAATCATTATGATCGTCGTCTACATAAATAATTAGAAAAATGGTTGTTTATAATGATGATGTGTCAAAATGTAAGTGAAAAAAATATTTGATTGATGAGATTTTGATCCAATTAAATCTCGTCACATCGTCTGTTGGTAAATTATTATATAAGTTGCTATATACATATATCACAACAGAGATAACTGTGTGCAATTCAAAGAAAAGACAAAATCAATCCACATTTCATATCTTGACTTCTCAACATTGGAGCATTGACCCATCTATATCATGAAAATTCAATTCTCTCAATGACTCCTTGTAAGAATTACCAATAGAAAAAATTGCACATTCACAATTCTCTAAGGGATATCATGGGTATTGACCATCTAGAAGGTCTCAAAGAAATTAATCATTACTCTTTCAAGATTAATAACACGCTTTTTTGGATCTCAATAATGCTATTTCATAGTAAAATTATCTTACTAAATCTTGATTCAACACATTCTGTTGTATGGATCACTATTAGCGACGAAGATAAGTCACCTTATCAGACGGATGTTAAGATACTACAATTTTATTAAGTTATTTAATGAGAACACGACACTAATTGTCAATAACTAATAAAGTTCCAACAAAACTCATAACTTATGTTATGTTATGTTACAATACAATTAGCTATACTATCGAATTGTTGTAATATAAAGGGAATGAACAAATACTCATATGAACAATGTAACACCCGCATTCTACATTAACAATAATCAAATGCATTCAAAACTCAATTATAATTTTTTTTTTTTTATTTAGAGGGCTCTTTTTCTAAGAATATCATGCCCCTACTATCAGTTAGATATATATCATACATTTTATTTGAAAGTGATAATTAAATTGTGATAGTCGATTGAGTGAAAAAGGTAGTAAAATTTATGTGGGAGATTGTCGATTCAAACACTATTAGCCATGTGAATATTTAATAGTTTATAATAAGGCCTTGGGGTTCTTGGATTAAAATGATTTATTATAATTATTATTTATTTTTCAGCTTTATTCATGTCCAAAAAAAAGGCAATAATTTTTATTTTATTACTATTTTTTTTTATAAAATTCTGAATTATTAGTTGAAGTTATAATTCGTGGAGTATGAATATATTGCTCAAGAGTAATTTTTGAAAGTTCTAAAAATTACTTGTTATTGTTGAAAAGTGATTTGATAGTTGTAGCTTGAGAGATCGTTCACAACAGTTAACGTCGAATAATTTCACTTTAAGATATCGCGTTGTCATGATTCTTAAACTTTCTGCATTTTATTGTTACAATACTATCAACTCGCAAACTACTGCAATGTCCATGGTACCACCATAATAAAAGGAACAATACGAATTTCCAATACGAACAGCGCGAGATGCCCGCAAAATCACGAAAGACGGGCTTTAGTGGAAAAAATGTTGTACAAACAACGAAATAATAAATGAAGGCATATGGAGAAGAAGATTATTGTCCAACTTCTCGACACCTAATCCAAACCCCATCATTGCAAATTTAAAGCATTTTCGAAAGTATGCATTCACATATTATCTCCACGATCCACGCCCCCAATTTCTTTGTAAGGAGGAAAGATCGAATAATAATGGCTATGTGTGACCACAAGAATCCAATGTGTACCAAATTTCTTAGTAGACACGAGAATCAAATGTGTACATTAATCTTACACTTGTGGAAGGAAATTCATACAACCTCAGTTGACCCTGCCTTATTGGTTGGTCCAAAATTTAAGAGGCAAACGAAAAAAGCATCACACAGCAAATGCTTTGACCATAAAAAGCTTTTAAAAAAGTTGACCAAAACTGAATCACACTGCAGAAAATTAAAGAAAAAACAATGGAATTTTCTTGTTAATTCCTCGCCCGGCCAAGGGCAGATTCCAACACTAGAAACAAACAGGGTAATAGAAGCAGCAGAATATAGAAAAAACCTTATTTTATCACTCAAATTCATTCCAAATGAAAGAGACCAAGAAAATGAACAGCCAACAACCACTTTATTGAACGAACCTTGATCCAAACAAAAAGCTGTTGCATCAACTATTTAGCCCTAATACTAAACCCAAGAAGGAACCATATCTTCTTTATTAGATCATCTTCTAATTACTACTGTCCTAATTCCTATACTACTACTGGTAATAATCTGTCCCAGAAACTATTACTGTGAAAAATCAAAAATCTTCTTCTTTCTCCTAATCTTCAACTTCATATCTTATTCTCTTTAGGGATTTCCTAACCCATTTGTAATTTTGATCAGTAAGTCCACTCCTGGGGAAGCCTGAGTTCTTGATTAGTTACTGCTGCTGGTCTTTGATTTTTCCTCTGCTGTGCCATTAGAACATTATTTGTGTACTTCACAGCAGCAGCTGCATATTAAATCAAGAAAATTAACTTCGATATTCAACCAGTAAGGATTTGGAATAATTGAGAAAAGGTAAGAAATAATTATTACCATAGTCAGGAATGAAATTTCCATTTGCTCTGTTTTGCGGCTGCTGCAGTGGCTGGGAATCCATGGATTCCAAGTTCAAATTCAAAGCCTGGACCACTCTATCCGGTAACAGAACTGTAGAACACCCTGCATTTGCAGAGACTTAGTCAGCAGAGATTATTAAAAAAGGTACTTCACCAAATACTTCTGAAAAATCCAAATATTTGAAAAATTCAAAATTGAATTACTCTCGCACATGAACGTACACACTGAAGTCTTAAACAAGATTATAACCTGATTTCTTTCGAGTTTCAGTGGGGGCTCCTACTCTTCTGGGCAAGAAAACACCGGTTCCGGTACGTTCTTTTTTAGTCCCGGGATCTCTAAGAAACATTGCCCTCACGCCTGACCCAGTTTGCTGATGTTTTTGAGATTGTAGTACAGTAGACCGACCATCCATTGACAACCCATTAGAACTGCCATTATTCTGAACCATATGCGTGTACCCACTTTTCATTTGGCCATAAAACCGACTTCCTTGTTGAGGTTGCTCCATCATTTGTGGCTCCTTCAACTGCTGGAACTGTACAAATTCAAAAAAAAAAAAAAAACATCTCAATGCATGCAGAAAACAGTCCAAAACAGGGGAGATTAGATGGTAAACAGTACAAAGTTTCTTTGAAATTGAGCAAAGACTTACTTGCGTAGCTTGCAACTGTTGAAACGAAAGGTGGGTATGGTTCGAGTAAAACCCAGAACCGCGATTCAGGTTTTTGGATGGTACTGTAACAGCACTGGGTTTTCTGGGCGAAATGAAAGGTCCATCCACACCACCTCTGTAGTTGGTAGAATAAAACCCAAGTGTTTCTTCCATCATTCTTATCCGGGCAACCTCTGCAGCAGCCGCAGACAATAAATCCAACGACGTCGTCGAGTCTTTCCGGTTGGCAACCGGCAGTGTTGAAACCGTCGACAAACAGTCGGTTCTCTGACAGCCGGAACCCGGGTTGCACCCACGACTACCCAGAACACTACATAGAGTCGATTGTGGAGAACCACCAACCCACCATCCCTGTAAAAATTTGAAACCCCTAATTAAAATACCCTTCTCTGCGACAAATAAAAATCAAGTAGGAAAAAATTAGAAAGGAAATGTATACTTTTTTGCTTTCAACCAGGTAATTAGAGTCTTGTATAGTAGATTGAGCTATCTTGCGAGTTAAGTCAGTCGTGTAGTTATCCTCGTCGCTCTCTGTTTCCGTAGATCCCATCACCGACTCAACTGGTGAACTCAGATCCGAGAAAGGACCAAACGAGTTTCCAAACGCAAATGAAAAATCATCGATTTTCTTCGTCTGATGAATTTTATTATGAGCACTTATCAGTAAATCATCGTCAGTTAAAATCTGCGGCGGCAACCAGAACTCTCCAACATCCAACTCTGCCGCCATTTCACCAATTGAAACGCCAATTAGTTCAACAAAAAACTCTTCGAATATACGTAAGGGAGGCAAAAATGAACTAAAAATCTGGGAGAATTCAAAGGTGGCTTTTGAAATTGGTTGCTGCCTCTTAATTATAGATACCCACAAACCCAAGTGGTGCTCGCTGTTTCCCACAGGAAATACCCACGGTCCCAGCAAATAGAGAGAGAAAGAGAGAAGATAGTAACGAAGGAGGCTGTGGAGAGAGAGAAGCAGCGGGAGGAAGGCAGTGTTTTTATAATGTAAACAGAGCAAGAGTAAGGTGGAACCGCATAAAACCAAACGCGAAAGTGTAGCGTAATCCCACGCGCCGCTGTCTAGATTCTGAGAGCCTGCTTGGGAGGGTTTTTTTTTGCACTAATTCTTATCGATTTTGGGATGACGCCATTTATAAAAGATTAAATATATCAGTGTTTATTATTTTTTTGGACATCAATTTCGAATGATTTAAAAATCACTCAAAATAAGAATAGTGTAATCTTAATCGATTCTCTCAACCAACTAAATCATCGAATTTTAGTCGTTTCTCATATTTTCTTTTAATTTTATTCTTTATAAATAATTATTTTCAACAAACATAGTTTCTTTAAAATTAACTTGTAAATACAAGTATATTAATTAAAAATTATATATAAATAAAAAATTCCATTTATGTAAAAAAATTATTTATAAA
>CAIGRT010082969.1:0-15748 GCA_903798405.1 Fraxinus platypoda
CACAGAAAACTCCTTTGCTTCCACTCTAAATCAAAAATTGAACTCCTTTGTACCAAACAATTCCACATGCCGCTGTATTGGTGCATCCGACAGTTGAATGGGAGGGTGGAATGGCTTGGGCAGGTCAGGCCGGTTCTGCAGAAGCCCAGTCGCCGGCACGTGTGACGCACGCGCTGCCGGAGCGCCTCCCGGAAGCGGCGCCGCCATGGCTGAGCTCGGAATGGCCTGCACAGCCTTCCGGTCCGGCGCGTGTAGCCAATAGGTGGCCGGAGGCCACGAAACAACCTGAGCGGTGGCGCTAGGGTTTCCTCCTAGGGCCGCCGCCTGCACGTGTCTGTCCTGGTCGGAGCGACCATGGTATGGTGGCGTGAGGCCGGTGGTTGGAACAGGGGCTATTGGGTTGGTGGGTTGGGAGGTAGGTTTGGATGTGGAAGGGAAGCTCTCCATGCGACGGGGAGAGAGAAAAGCGGGCCTGTTAGGAAAAATTTCAAACCAATTTAAGTAATTTGGTTTGGAAAAAAAAATGAGGAAATCAAATTAGAACAGATCAACCATTCAAACTCTTGTTAAACATGAGTTGATTATCAATTGTCATGGATACTTGAAGAACACTAACATGATTTGAGAATTGGAAATGGAGATCAATAGATGGATTCTGAATTCTAATACATTCATCACATTATTTGATAAAAATCATCTTTTCATAGTCGTAGTTAATCTAGATACAACAAAAATCAACTCTTGTGTTACAATCATCGAATTTGGTAGAAATCGGTAAACTATAATTACAATTATTCCTCGTGGGATAATACTCTTAACCCACTAGATTTATTACTTGTTAATGATCCTATGCACTTGCGAATTTTGTCCGAACTGTCAAGCTGACTTGATAGCAAAACTACCATCAGGTGTATTCCTCCAAATCACTCGATCTGGCTGAAATGCATTTTTAAAGAACTTTTTTGACAAATAATAATATATTTTTCCAAACACTAGGGACTTCTTTTACGAACGATGCCACAGACGAACATAAACAAGATCGTTTCCTCTTTCCAAACATTAACTAATAACTAAAGAAAGAAATTCAATAGTATATACAAAATTTATTTCTTAATTGTACTTCCTAAATCCTAAAGTAAAAGTGTAATCTTAGCATGTTTTCATTCTCATCACATGCTCTATCATGTACCTCTTAACAACTAAATGATAGAGCTTGCACATTATGTATATCAAGACCTCCGTAGATACACAGTGAATAAGTGACCATGGCTTCACCATTTGAAGACGAAGGAGATGCAGATATCTTGTCCACATATGATGGCTTTACCCCTAAAAATATCCTAGAGTATTTTAAACAGGTTAGGAAAAGCATTATTGGGGTTGATTCACGAATACAATTTTGATTTTACTATTTGTTATGGTTCATGCAATAGCACTGAGTGTAAGAGTTGCAAGTCATATGTCATAAATCAAATAAAGTGATAGCTAAAAAAAATGTTCATGAGATATAAATGGATAAGTTGGCAGTGCAAACAAAACAATACAAAACATTGTAGATAATCAATTCTAACTAGAAAAATGAAAAACAAATGGAACAAGAAAATATAAGATTAGAATCCATACGTACTTGCACCAAGAAGTAGAAAAAAATACCAATACAAGTGCAATAAAGGCCCCCCACATCAGCAAGGAAGCTAACTGCATTGTTGGTAAGAAAAATGTAACATCAAATTACTGACCGAAGAAAATATAACTCAAATGTAATGAAATTGGAAATCAACACCAGAATGAACAACTTATAAAGTCTTCAGCCAAATAGGTCAGCAAGTTTCAAATTTCCAAAGATGAAATACTCCAAGTGAAGCCTGGTTCTCATGATAAAGAAGAAGACTTGAAAAGAAAAGAAACAATAGTTAGATTGCATTCAGAATATCCATAGAGTCGAATCAGAATGGCCTTTCCTTGAAGTTGATGAGGGAGGTGCATATTGCTCCATGTTTAGCTGATAAGACAGTGGTGCAGCATTCAGAATGAGGATGATAGAAAGAAGATTAATGCATGGCAGATGCTCTTATGGCCTTATTAGAGTGAGATGTCTGAAAGATGGCCATATTCCCACACTTATGGAGTTTCCACGTGGAAAGGAAAGAATCAAGCTCGGTTTTTCCCCTTCAACAAAAATCTCCATTCCAGCAAGCAAAGTTGGAAAGTAAGGAGACTCCTATGGCGGTTGGACACATGATATTAGAGAAGAAAAGGGTGGCAGCTTTAGATAATATGAAGCTGGAAGGTTGGAAATTTCAAAACATACAGCTCAGAGGAAGCACGCATTTTTCAGAATCAGTTTTCAGAACTAGAGTTGATTTAAGAACATGGAGAGCATGAGAGATTGAGAATTTGGACCAGCCATTTTCATAATTTTAACTATTGTAAGAACAAGAAAAAACCAGTCAAAACTATTTTAGAAAATGATCTTGAATTTGACAAAAAGAAAAGTTTCATTGGTGGCTTTCATAAATCTACGGTCCCAATAGTTGTAGTCTCCAAAATATATTTCGGTCCTAGTTGGCTGGTATAACATCAGTACATGGTAAGTTTTGGTGTTTGGGGGAGATTTCAATTTAGCAAGCATGGGAGGGAAAAGTTTCATGGGGGTGGACCAGTCGCTTTAAAATAACCAAGCAGAAGATTGATAAATTTATCATAGAAGGTGGATTGATAGACCTGCCAACGAAGAATGCAAACTTCACACTATTAAACTTTGCAGAAAATGTTGTTTCTCTTCGACTGGATAGGTTCTCATTCACTATAATTGGAGTGGTATTTTTCAGGATGTTTCCCAAGAGGTCTTGTGGGTGGTTCCGGATCATTGTCTGGTGGAAACTAGTTATTCAACTTTAAGCCAGGGTCAACTCCACTTTGGTGGGAAACAAGTGGCTTGATCATAAGCTATGCAATTTCATAGTGGTGATAGGATGGCATTCTTCGTGTTTGGCAGGGGTACAAATTTATGTTGGCACGTTAAAATTGCAAAGGAAAATTAATGAGAAAGTCAATGTTTTTGAGAAGGATTGAGAAATTGGAGCTGAAACACGTTTGACTTTAGTCATGGCTTTAAAGAAGAAATAGGGGCAGGCGTCGGGTGCTCCGGTTAGGATATTTCAAAGAACCATCCATTAAATTTCGGGTATTATGTAAATGGAATCATTCGATTTCATGTAATTTTTGGAACTGGCGGTTCCGGCTAAATTGTCCATCCCCCACTAAGTGGTTCGGTTCGAATATTTCAAGAACCAGAATCATCCATTAAATTCCTGATATTATGTAAATGGAATCATTCGGTTCCAATGTAATTTTTGGAACCACATTCGGAACCGGAATCGAACCCGAACAGGTGGTTCCAGTTCGGAAGGTTCGGTTTCAGTTAAAATACCCACCCCTATGAAGAAATAGGTTCTTTAAAATGCAAATGTGAAGATATTTTAGTGAGAGAGGAAAGGTCCTTGAGACAAGAAGCAAAAATCAAGCCATCAAAGAAGGCAATACCAATTCTAGATTCTTTCATTTTGAGGTTGCCATAGAAGGGTTATATTAACCTGCAAAGGCAAGATGAAAGTTTGGTATGTGGGGAGTTGAAGGTCAAAGTAGCTTCCTTAGTGCCCGAGTTGAATTATGAAGTGGGGAGTCGTTCATTAAAGCTCATTGAATTCCATTGAGAGGTATGCATTAAAATAGAATTTTGGGATCTTGTCTTCCTAAAATGTCAGGATGAGTGGAAGGGGGTTATGTTCTCGAGTGGTGGGAGACTTGCATTGGCAAAGTTGAAGCTCTTGAGCATTATTTTACCTCTGTTTTTGAGAGCACGGAAGGGTGGTTACGTTTATAGTAAATTGTATATAGACATCTTATGGGAAAGCAAGGAAGATAGGAGTATTGGACAAAAGGGCATTTCGTGGCTTGGTGTTTTCAAAATCGATAAGCAACGATGGTTTAGGTATGGGAAACTTAAACCACAAAAAAATATGGTAAATTTTACGAAAGTGCCAAGTGGTATGAAGGTTCCCTTTGTTACAAGAATCCCATTTTTGGACGGTGCTTAAGAGTAAGTATAAGTTGCGTAGCAATGGACCAGATAAAAGAAGTGGGTAGATTTTCAACTAGGAGTCCTTGGAAAAATATTTCACAATTTACCCCAGTATTTCTTTATTGTATGAGATTGAATCAGGGGTGGGGAGAAGATCAACTTTTGGAAAGAGGCGTGGAATTGGGGGGGATGGAGTTTTTTACTGTTCACTGTCCATTGCTATTTCTTCTGAATTCCATTGCAAGAGTTTCTATTTCCTCTTTTTTTCTTCAGAAGGATGGGAAAAGAATATAGCGATAGAGTCAAGCATGACAATCCTAATTAGTTGAAAATAAGTGAGCAAAACTTCACCATATATCCGAAGTGTCAGCTTTTATCCCTTTCAGTGGCTTAGAAGAAAAAGAACAGAATGTTTTCACAGGAAGAGTAGTTGACAACGTCTAAGTATGTTTATTTGTTTACTTCTACATCTCATATCATGTTCTTCCACGACAATGCTAAAAAATAAAAATAAAATATGTAATGTTCTTCCACCAACAGGTGTATGTTTAACAAGTGGACCTCTTAAGCTTCTAGAGAAAAACCATGTAGGTCTGCAAGATCAAAGGGTTTTATATGCCAAACTCCCACACTATCCTGGGATTCAGACATTTGCAAAGGTAATTGGTTTCAAGGGACCAAGGATCAGAAAAAGTTTAAGCTCAGGTAATGTAAATAGTGGCATGCACAATAAAACTCAATTATGGTTGATTTGATGGGGAGAAAGTTGGAACTTTGTAAAGCCTTTTCAATTTGGAAGTAATAATTTGAAACATGAAGAACAATAAGAAGAGAGAGAACAAACACTAAGATGGTTCTAGCAATCCCATCTTGATTTTAAAATAAGAACCTTGACTTATATCACTACTTCATTAAATGAAGGCTACACTGATGTTGTGCTACAGGAAAACAAAAATAGGAAGCACCTCTTGACATGAATAATCATGAAAAAAGTAAAACTTCGTCAGCATATTCATTAAAGCCACCGCATGAATCCAAAAATTAACTTAATAATAAATGCACTGAGGCTTTCTCAAGCTGAATTAGTGGTCCTACCATTCTTCATCATGTCAGCGTAAAAATAAATTTTAGAAGCTTCCCTATAGCATTCTTTCCATGCATATGACTATGTTCTTGATGTCATTCATAGACTTTGCTCCTTACAGTAATTGGCTAGCTGCTTCTTGTTATAAAATTAATTTTGTGATAAGAAAAAGATAGTTCTTAAATTTAGCATGTAGTTTCAACAATCGCAAGTCCGTGACATTGATAATTGAGAAAGGAAATTACAAAAGGAAGCGTGCACGTCAACTCAGAGAACTGTTAAAACAGAGTATTAACAGATAATTATATGGACTTTATTTAAACACAGTCACAAACATCTAATTCACATCTCCACAAAGTTCAATAAACAATGCAAAGTACTTTAATTTTTTTCTCCAAACAATATAAACCTGGTACTTCAATTAACATCACAATGCATTGCGCAAGGTAGAAGGATTAAAAATTTGTAAGGCAAGGAATAGAATTCAGAGAGAGAGAGAGAGAGAGAGAGAGAGAGAGAGAGAGAGAGCATATAAGTTTATGGAAATTACTCACCCGGTCCTAAAATATTTTGATTGTCAATCTCAACAATATATGAAGATAGGAAATTGACATACAATGTAGTGTTGAGAAGTCCATCATTGGAGTTTTCAAGCGACGTTTGAAGCTGACTTATCTCACTAAAAGATGAACCAGGGAGAAAGTCATGAAAAAGAGGTTGGATAAGTTTTAGATCACGTAGATTGTGGAATATTCTAGGAAATAAATTGAATTTCAGTATATTTGGGACGGCCCCTCTAAAGGTAACAGGTACGCCTTCAAAGTTGCTTGCATTTTTTAGCGTTCCACTAACAAAGCTCAAATGCTTCTTATCTGCATGGCTCTTTGCAGTAAGGTTGAACTGAAAGCCAACAGCAGTTGCTGGATTATTCGGAACATCAATGAACTGCCACGTGACATACAAAATGTCTTGAGTAAGCTGGCATTTGTTGCACTTGAGATTAATAGTAGGCCCCTTGGTGGTGTTCAGACAAGAATAGTTAGCAAAGTTAGACAAAGGAGCGACCCTGTAATCAATGAAGCCTGGATTCCCTGTAACTAAAGTCCCAAGACCGCGCAATTGTGCACAGCTCATACTAGAAATAGTGGTAATATTGAATTCTAAGTCATTCAAGAATGCCGCTAAATCAGGTGCATTTGTTGCTCTAACATTATGAACCTCAACACTCCTCTTCGATATGATTTGGTAGAGCAACCTGTAGTGTAAAAAGTATCGTGATCCATAAATATAATATGCAGAGTTAGGTACCTCGAGACAGATAAAAAGAAGCAACAAAGTAAACATGGAGACGTAATAATAGTTTTACTCACGCAGCAAACAAACCAATAAAAAGTATCCAGCTAGCGATTGAGAAAGTCCCGCCAAGCTCTGTTTTTCGCTTCTTCACTACCTTCTGGTCCTCCTACCCAAACCCCATACATAGTACCATCAATTGACATTATTAGCAACTGTTCCCTGAATAAAGAAAAGATGAAGAAAGAGTACGTGACTTACAAGCCAGTGCCGAGTTGCGAATGAGACATCAAGACGGCTAATCCACCAGCGGATCTTGAACCAGGGAGAGCGGCCATCGGTTCCAAGGGGAAAGAGGCGGAGGATAAGGCAGGTGCCGAGCCAGAAGAGAAGCATAGCAAGGGTGGCCTCTAAGAAAACGGCCTGCGACTGGGTAAACTTCTTGATGGAGTCAAAGGAGAATATGGTCTCAGGGAATGCCAGAGTAAAATCATAGTCGACACCACTGTTCAGCTCCACCGCCGGCCCCAACTCCATCAACAGCCCACAGCTGTTGCTGCTGAAATTGTAGAAGAAGCCAGGGTCGCACGCACACAACGTGCCGTTGTAGCGGAAGCCATTTCTGGGGCATTGCACTGCTTGCATTGATTATTGAACTTAGATTCTTAGCGATTGGTTACCAATTTGACAGTGAAATTTGGGGAATTTGGCTGTAAGAAAGGGGGGAAGGTAAAGTAGAAAGGAATTTTTCTGGAAAAAGCATAGGATCGAGGTAGCGTGGTGGGAGGCGGGAGACGGAGAAGGATTTGAGATGGACAGATGGGTCAAATATCAGTCCCCAATTTGGCCTTCGGGCCGACCGCCAACGTTTCTGACTTGCCCGCCGGCCATTCCTTGCAACTATTTCACAATCATTAACCCCGATTATTGGAAAATACATTCTTTCAAAATTCTTTTTCAATTACACAATTTTTAATAAAATAACATTTTTCATCATATCAATAATTTTTCCTTATTTTTTAGCTATATATTTATCATCATATCACTATTTAAAATACATTTTTTTCTTGATAATATCCATCAAACACACCCTAAAATGAATCTTTTTTTAGGAAAATAAATTTTGAAATGTCTGTTTGATTGCAAGGGTGGAAAGAAAATGAATGTCACGAAAGTAATTGCCTAGAAAATATTTTGTAAGAAATTGTTAATTAAGTGTGTTTGATTGACATAATTTTCCACCTGAAAAATTTTTAAATTTTGTATTCGTTTGGCTTTTTTTACATGGAAATTGTCCATTAAAGTGATTTTTTTTTTCCACAATTGATTATAAAATTTGTTTCCATTGCCAAAAGGTAAAAAAAAAATGAAAAAAAAAAATTTTTCTTCAAAATTATTTTTTCCATCAAAGTTTAGTTTTCGTTTGACTTTTTTTTATATGAAAATTGTTCATTAAAGTGAATTTTTTCTTTATAATTGATTATAAAATTTGTTTCCATTGCAATTAAAAAAAAAAACCTGAAATTGCTTTTCCAACCAAAAAGGTAGAAAAATCAATTCAACAAAACCAAATAAATGTGCACGTGTGGGGGGTGGGACGGAAGACCAATTCCCTAGAAAAAATGGCTATCAAACATGACAAATTGATGGAAATGGAAAATGTTTCCATTTTCCAAGGAAAATATTTGCTATCAAACACAATCTAATAAATTTTTTAGAAATGAGTTTGAAAAAAAAAACTTATTTAACGATTGTAAAATAAGTAGAACCTTTACATCTACACTTTACGACGTATGCCCTGTTTGAGCTACATTATTTTTTTATTTTCATTTTTCTACTTATTTTCAAACATACATTCTTCAATAAAATAATATTTTTCAGCACATCAATAATTTTTCTTTCTTTTTCAACAATATATTCTTCATCACATCAAACAAAAAAATGCATTCTTGTGGAAATAATGTGGCTCAAACAGGGGCGTAATATTACTCAATTGGACAGCCTAAATTTCAAATAGTCTTTTCATCTAATTGAGACTTAACCAAAGTGCAAAAATTAGGAATAATGTAATTCCAAATGAAAATTATTGACGGTCTTCCTACGTAACATATATGTGTCAGTTTGTGATTTGGTGCATTAACGTAGTAGTTTTTTATTGATTTGTGCATCAAATCACAACTCGTCACATATATATCGTGTGCGAAGACTAGTCTTCGCTACGAATAGCATTACTTAAATCGGTGTACAAATACCAAAGTCCTTTATGCAAAATGAACAAGTAAATCTTGCCCATGTTTTTAGTTTTAATATCGATCAAAATCAACAATTAATTTTAACTATATATTTTATCAATTTTTATCAAAATTTCTAAAAAAATTAATTTAACTCCCCCCACAAAACAAGGACCTTATCTACGTGGCTTATTTTGCAAAATATGCTCTTTATAAAGACAACATTGCCCCAGAAATTATGTTGTGATAATTGAAGTCGAAAATGTTTACAATTCATAAAATTTTGAAAAATTCTATTTTTTCTCGGACGATGCCTGGAATTTTCTTATGTTACTAAGGTTTACTTCTTTAAAAAAAAAAAAAAAAAACTCAAAGCACAATACTCCCACCTCCCCTTGTCCTGTCCCCTCCCCCCAAACCTTAGGTCCCGTTTGTCTCACATTATTAAAAGATATTATTTGCTACAGTAAGATTATTCACTCAATACAATATTCTACACACAAATCAATAAAGTTACTTTAAATTTTAACCACACATTCTTCAAAAAATACTATTTATTACTTCATTTCGTCTACAGTAAATAATGGGAGATAAACACGCACTTATTCTTCGCTCTCTTGTTGACAGCTGAGGGTCCACACGTTCGTGTGGTGTTCAAAAAGTCATCTCTGTCCTAATTTCTATGACTACAACATGGACTATTTAGAGATGACAGTGAAGTTAGTCCGGATGGGGACCCCTATTACCACCCCATCCCATTAGGGAACCTACTATGATTAAAAAATCTCAATTTACTGCTCCATAAAATTAATTAAAAAATTAGTTAATTTATTTATTTAAATATTATCTAGATTGAAAAACATATAAATAAAATAAATAAAACGATTCGAGGTAGGTTCGTGGAATTCAAGACGGGGACCATGATCCTCGTCCTTCTCGTCTACTATTTAGGGTGAGCTGGTTTGGTTGAAATCTTTGACATCTAGCAACTACTAGAGATTTTACCTCAATTTGCATCTTATGTCCCGTTGATTTCTCTCAACTGGGTAAGGCAATATTTTTTCATTATTAGTGTGATTACTATGCTAGATGACTTTATCTTACAGAATATTGAGCATAATTTTAGCATATACTTAAAGTACACATTTTGGACAACACTACATTCAAAACGTCTTTAGTTTGTGACGTGTGATGTTGAATAATATTCAGTTGTTACTTGAATTTTTTTGCTATGTTATTGGTAATGTTGTGGTGGTTTGATGCAGAAATTATACTGTGATTTAGTTTAATTCCAGTAGATTGTATGGAGAAATTTTATTGACCATTTAGTATAGATGCGAACTTTGTAGAAGAATTTGTCGATCATTACAAGTTTATTTTTCGTTGTATCGAACATTCTGAAGTGCTATGTTGTTGGCATTCGATGGAGTGATTATAGGCATTGCATTCGCTTCTACAGTTATTCGAATATTGAAATTAGGACGAAGTGTTGTAGAAAGATATGGTCAATTGGATATAGAAATTGTTGACCTCGAAAAATAAGCCAATAAAATCCGTGCCACGCCCTCTCCACGTGGACCACCCTTTTATTATGAAATGAATCGTATATATATAGAAGTGAAATTGGGCCAAGTGGGCCTAATGGGCCGAACCCATGCCCAATATGAGATATTTTATGGGTATAACAATAGAAAAAAAAACTAGAATAAATAGTCACATTTTTTTTTTCTGAAAATTGAAAAAACTAGAATAAAGAGTCACATTTTTTCTTGGGGTGATTGGACTTCATCTAAATATTAAATTAGTTGTTGACCCCGAAAAATGAGCCAATAGAATCTCTGTCACATCCCCTCCACGTGGACCTCCCCTTTATTATGAAATGAATCGCATATATATAGAAGTGAAAATAGGCCAAGTGGGTCTAATGGGCCGGACCCATATGAGATATTTTATGCATATAATAGAGACCACTCGAAACATGGGCATCCCTAGATTGTATGAAGGAACTTTATAGTCCACTGTCGAAGTTCCATTGGATGATTCATTCCGTTATGGTCAAAAAATGATGTACACTTTCGCCAACAATGTGTCGAAAATATATATTTGGTATTGATGCATGCTTCCATAGAAGAATTACTTTTTAATAGTATTTGTTATTATGTGGTAGTCTAATGTCAACATATGAAAAGGCGAACACAAACGTTGCATTAACTTTTAAAACGCAATTCGTCAATTGAAAGACTATTTATCGTCACTATGATGATGAGAGGGTCGAAAGGTTCAAAGACGGATAAAAAACCCTCAAAGTCAAGAGTCGTCACCCAACGATTTGGCATCCTTCTTCGAACTTTTCGCACTATTCCAAAGTTTTATTTATGTCACGATGTATGGCTTTCCAAGTTTCAATCATCCCCGTTCATGAAATCTGAAAAGAGAGCATATATATTAACACAGATAAATCAAAAAAATAGACGTGTTCACCAATCGAAAAGACACTCTTATGGACGATTGAGATTAAATCGGCGACAGTCTGACGAACAATTGGAGAAGCGAGTAGTAAGTTAGACAAAGAGTTTCTATAGAACAGTTTGCAATAGTCACAATTGGTTGATCGACCGTCTGAGATTTGCACAATGTTTCTTGAAAAGCGTTACAAAGATAAAGTGTAGTTACTAAGATAACGATTATTTATCAAAATGATGGATAGTTACAAGAATGGGTTTTGATTATTTGAGAAATGTAAATTTAAGTTTAACTCAATGAATTAATTGTTTATTTTTTTAGTCATTAATTTGTAGAATTAATCTACATTTTTCTGAAATTTGATAATGTGTAGTCTGTTTCATAAAACTTATTTCATTTGCTAGGTATCAATAGTTTAAATTGTTGGGTCTCAGAGTTTCTTATAAGGGGGCTGGCAAATGCACAAGTGAAATGTAAAGTATTAATTCTGATTTAATATTTTGTGTAAATTAAACCAATCTAATATTAATAAAATTTGATAAAATCTAAATTATAATTTTGTTTTTCCGAAAAAACACATTTAACTATAGCAAGTCTTCAAACGGATCTCTTTCTCCTTAGAATTCTCGTATTTTCTTAATTCGACTCCACCAAGTAGACAACAATGGGTCGAGGTGGTGTAGCAACATATTGGTCATAGATATCCATAAATACATCAATTGGCTTTACAAAAAGCGTGAGTGATTAGAATGATGGACTCTAAAAACAAATAAAGACTTGAATTTTAGAATCCTAAGTTTTTTTTAGCTTGCTCGTAAGCCTTCACTAGCCATTGGCTTTGAATTTTCATGTCTAGTCACTATACAAGTTAGCAATGGTTCAATTTAAATTGAAGGATAGTTAATTGGACTTTCACGATAATTTTGAATTATTGCAGGATCTAAGTGAAAAAAGTTCAGAACCGATTAATTACTTCGACTCAAGAAAAGTTATTATGGACAAGTCAAACCCAAGTTAAAGTCAACCAAAGGAAAACAAAGGTTAATAGATTTATGGAATTAATTACCTTTGGCTATCCAATTACGGCTCTGATATCAATATGATAAAAGAATTGGATAACTATTTTTAATTAGAAAATAATAAATTAAACTCATAATCCTAATAATATATAATATCCTGAGAAATGAAACCATGCATGGCCAGTGTCTTTTGTGTTTCAAGGTCTCCTCTCTCTTAATTGTATAGAAAATCCTTAGGATAGAGGGACATATCTATATCAGAAAGAAAAACAAAGCAATACAAAGGGAGAAAAATAAGTAATCACAACATAGTAGGAAACAAAATAATAGGAAGGAGTCCGAAGGGATCCTTGTAGGAATTGAGAAAAGCGATTATCAATTCAAATAAACTATATCAATCCCTAATTACATGCATATATATCATTCATGTTGAAATCAAAGAGAAGATTAAAAGCAGAAACATACATTGATCTATGTGTTTGATTTCTTGAACGGGGCTATGATCTTCCAATTGATATGTAGTCTCCTTTTGAATCTGTGTAACCTTTTAACTTTATACCTTCTTTACTCCTTTTAAATTCTAAGCCTAATTCCGATTAACCTTTTAAATATCTTAGCATTCATTTTACAGCCAACCAATGAGTTTCACCCGGATTAGACATAAATCTGCTTAAGACACTAATACCATGAGCCAAATCAGGTTTGATGCAGACCATTAGGTATATAATTGAGCCTATACTATTAGCATAAGGAACATTTTGCATTCTACAAAATTCATCTTCAGTTTTTGGGTGATTGTTCACTAATCAATTTAAAATGATTGGCAATAGGTAAAGAAACAGGTTTACACTCTAAGTATAGAAAATTTTCCAAGTATTTTCTTCACATAGGAACATTGTTTTATCAACTAAATGCAATTATTTCTATCCCTAGTTATTTTCATTCCAAGTATTCTTTTGGCTTCACCCAAATCTTTCATTTCAAATTCAGATTTCAACTTGGATTTAATAAAATCAATTTCAGATCTATCATGGCATGCAAGTAACATATCATCCACATATAAGAGCAAATAGATATATTCAGGTCCACATGACCCTTTTAAAGAAGAAACAAGAATCATACTTGCTTCTTACCAAACGCAATTTTTGAACATATGTATTAAACTTGATATACCACTGCCTGGGGGCTTGTTTTAGCCCATACAAAGATTTTTTTCAGCAAACAAACCTTTTCAGTTTTGGATTTTTCCTCAAATCCCATTGGCTGATTCATGTATACAGTTTCATTCAAATAACCATTCATAAAAGCTGTTTTGACATCAAACTGATCCAATTCCCAATTAAAATGAGCAGTCAGAGCTAACATAATTCTGATTGAAGTATATTTTGCCACAGGTAAAAAAATCTCATTATAGTCAACTCATTGCTTTTGAGTAATCCCCTTAGCAACTAATCTAACTTTATACCTCTTATTTTCAAAATCAGAATCCCTTTGTTTTATCTTATAAATCCACTTGCAGTCAACAACCTTCTGATTTTCTGGTCTATCAACCAAAACCCAAGTCTTATTTTTGATAAAAGAATCCATTTCTTCATTCATAGCCTCTTTCCAAAATTTAGAGTCAGAACAGTTAATAGCATCATCAAAAGAGACAGGTTCAGAG
This sequence comes from Fraxinus platypoda, assembly GCA_903798405.1. Taxonomy (NCBI): domain Eukaryota; kingdom Viridiplantae; phylum Streptophyta; class Magnoliopsida; order Lamiales; family Oleaceae; genus Fraxinus; species Fraxinus platypoda. Next base: position 13,838 of record CAIGRT010082969.1, read on the forward strand.
TTCATAGAGTCAAGAGCAGAAAATAATGTAACAAAATCATCATCGTTGAAACTAGTTGAAGGTCTTATTTCTCTCCTTCTCTATCTCTGGTAACTGGTAATTAGCAAGTGCAGATTCAGAGGATTCAAGCTCAGATTCAGATTCAGTTGGATCAGGATGAAGGTCAGATTCATTTTGAATAACAACATTTTTAGATTCATTTTCCAAAACAGTTTCCTTAACATATGTAGATTCAGGAGCTTTTTGATTTGATGATTCATAACAAGGTATGTCATCTTCATTAAAAATGACATTTCTACTAATAATGACTTTAAAACCATTTTGGCACTTGACCCAGAGTCTGTACCCTTTAACATCTTCCCTATATTCCAGAAAAACACATTTTAGGGATCTAGGTTCAAGCTTACCTTCATTTTGGTGTGAGTAAGCAGTGCAACCAAAAACTTTTAATCTACTATAATCAGGTATTTTTCCATACCACAATTTTTCAAGGACTTGAAAATCAATGGCACTAGAAGGACTTCTATTAATAAGGTAGGTTGCAGTTTTTAGGGCTTCTCCCAAAAAAAACTTAGGAATACCAGAACTGTAAAGCATACATCTCACTTTTTAAAAAAGATATCTATTCATTCTCTCAGCAACTCCATTCAATTTCAGAGAAGATATGACAATCTTGTTTCCTTGTTTAAGTCTTAAGAGACCTTTATGAATCACTATGTTATATTTGTCATCCAATTGACCCGAAGAAATCAAATTTCTTTTAAGTTCAAGAATGTAGTTATTCATTAACAGCTTGATCTTTTCAATTTCCTTTATTAGACAACTCATGTCATTTTTCATTTGAATTTGTTCTTCACTAAGTTCAACAAATTCAGAAAAACATTCTTTATTTGGACACATATGGAAAGTGCATCCAGAATCAAGGACTCATTCTTTTGGATCGCTTGTAGTGGTATTTACAAGGACAACTCCTTGAATATCGGAATCATTCTTGCAAATCAAGGCCGCAGACCTTTCTTGATTATTCTTATCTTTCATATTAGAGATTTTCTTAAAACAATCTTTGATTAAATGGCCTGCCTTTCCATAGTAGTAACATTTCCTGATTTGATTCTTGGATTTCACATGATTTTTGTTCTTTTCCTTGAATCTAAAATTCTGTGACTTAGCTTTCTTTTGAGGATTGAAGTTAAAGGTAGGTTGCTTCTTATTGGGATTCCACTTTTCCTTTATGTGCAACCCTTCCCTATATTTAGGATCTTTAGATTCAACTTTCAACTCAAGTTCTTTATTTCTTAAGGCTGAAATAACAATATCAACAGTGAGATCCTGACCCCTATATTCTAAAACAGTTATGATGTCTTTGTATTTATCATTAAGAGCTTGTTTGTTATTGATTAAAATCCAATTAAAATTGAAAATATAGTCGTTATTGGGTCCACTTATCTAATAAAAGTCAACAATAACGGCTAGTTTTTCAATTTTAATTCGATTTTAATCAATATCAAACAAGCTCTAAGAGAGTTTAAAAGAGCAACAACTTGTTGATCATCAAAAAGTTCATCATCACAGTTTTCTAAATCCTGAATTAACTTTTGTGAATCTGTCAAGATTATCTAGGGTCAAATCTAAAATTGTAGAACAGCATCAGGAGATAACACTTATTTGGCATAGTCTTAGTCAGATAAAGAGATTCCAATTTAGTTCATAAGGCTTGTGCAGAGGTAGTTTCACCAACCTTTCTAATCACATTATCAGATAAATGCAAGAAAATAGAACTCCATACAGTGTCATCTAATTCCTATCTTCTATAGGCACTGGTTTCTACAACCCATTGACCATTAAGGGTTGCAACACATCTTTGCTAAAGTAAAAGAGCCATAATCTTCTGGCGCCAGAGACTAAAGTCTC
>CAIGRT010082988.1:0-11100 GCA_903798405.1 Fraxinus platypoda
GTGATAATTGCACTATTATCATCACATGATGCTACATTGAGTCTAAAGGACGAACTTCTCAATATTCAAGTCAATTCAGCTTCCTCCATCTTTTTCAAGGAAGCCATAAGCCAATAGTAAGACCAAGTCTTACCACGTGTGACTAAAACAGCACTCCATCAAATGGCTTAGCTTACTACATCCAAGTTGATTGAGTTTTTCGAGACTCCAAAACGACTACCCCACTAGAATCTCGATTGACTAGTTCATCTAGGATCCATGTGTCCCACTATCTGAAGAACCAACACCTTCAAAGGTCCTTCTATATCACATTGCTGCCATCATCATTTCCATCCATCAACACTTATAATCATATCATCCTATCATTTCACCATCATTACTATTTTGTCATTGTGATCGTAACTATCATCAGTGCCAACCTTTCAAATCAATTGTAGATTCAACCATCTAAAATTTGATGCCCTAGCCTGATGATTCTTGGCACAACAAAACATTCCACGAAAAATGAACAGTTCAATTACAATGGAAAAATCCCTATCATCGTCATAGCTGGTGGCCATGCTCGCTCACTTTACTACTCAGGAGGCCAAAACCAGGAAAAGGGTCTAGTAGCTAAAGGTATAAAATGCAGCATTTAAGCAAAGGATTGGAGAACTCTCTATGTGTTAACATCAGCCAGGTCGAGTGTCACGTCTAATTTCATACTTCAGTGAAAGCAATGCAGATGCTCAAAACACCGGAGCGCGACACACCAAGTATACGAAGATCTAACGTTATTACTAACAATGTCAATGTAGGCCATGAATCAGATATGGAAGACGAAGCACTGTCCAAAGTCGTTGACTACCAAAGAAGTGGAACCCTGGTTACAAACACGTATTGCTAATATAAAAACACTCCTTGAGATGAAGAGTTTTGCTAAGTCTGATGTCATCAACGTTTTTCCATGATAGAAGCCATGATCAATTGAATCCTAGCTGTTCCACCCATATCAAGAAAAGCTTGACCAACAGCTTCGCAGACTCACCATTTGTCGACTCAATCGCTCTAGTTGACATGACAGGTATCGATCCTTCGAGAATAACCTACAAGTTATAGGTCTGACCTTGACTATCAACAAATCAGACAAACGAGATGCAAGTTCACTCTTGAGAAAAACGAGATCATCAATGATGAAGTACAAAAGCTCAACGTCGTCATCGTCGGAAATAAAAATGGTAAGTGGCTAATCTGCATAGACTTCACAAATCTCAACAAGGCGTGCACGAATGACTTTTTTTCCTCTATTTGACATTCTGGTCGACTTCATAGCAGATCACGATTTGTTCAAATTTAAGGACATTCTTAGGCTACAACCAAATCCTGATGCATCCAAGTGACCAAGAAAAGACAGCTTTCGTGACGAAGAGAGGGACGTTCAGCTACAAAGTCATGCCATTCATTCTCAAAAGTACGGGAGCAACATACTAGCGGCTCGTTAATTCAATGTTTGCCAAAATGCTCGAAAAAACGATGGAATATAAATGAAATGCTCATCAAATCACTTGAGGCAACTGACAGCATCAAGTGCCTCAAACAATCATTTGAAGTCATCAAAAGGTATATAGGCCTTGTTTGGTACAGATTCTCCAATTCTACAGTAAATCAATTCTCATTTTCAACCACACATTCTTCAATAAAATAATATTTTCCATCACATCAATAATCTTATCTTTTTTTTCAACCACACATTTCCTATCATATCACTATTCAAAAATCAATTCTTCCCCCAAAAATCCCTACCAAACACACTCTAAATATTGAATGATATATATGGTGGAAGATAACTTGAGAGGAAAACCTTGGATATTTAGGGCCTGTTTGGTACAGATTCTCCAATTCTACAGTAAATCAATTCTCATTTTCAACCACACATTCTTCAATAAAATAATATTTTCCATCACATCAATAATCTTATCTTTTTTTTCAACCACACATTTCCCATCATATCACTATTCAAAATCAATTCTCCCCCCAAAAAATCCCTACCAAACAAGCTCATAATATGAAACTCAATCCCTCTAAATGTTCATTTGGTACCTCTTCTGGTAAATTCCTAGTTTACTTAGTTACCAAGCGAGAGATAAAAGCAAATTCGGTTGAGATATGATTATTTTATCAAGATTCCATCTCTCAAATGTATCAAAGTCGTTCAAAAGTTGATTGAATGAACTTACTCAGCTGGTTCATATTCAAATATTCGGAGAAGAGCCACTTTTTATTCAGCATATTGTGAAAAAACAAGGAATTATGTTGGACTTAGGAATGCAAGGAAGCTCTACAACAATTGAAGAAATATTTGACAAGTCAACCGCTCCTATCCAAGCCAAAAGACGAGAGACTCTGAGTCTCGGTACAGCAAGCTGGAAAAGCTAGCACTTGCCCACATAAGCACGAGAAGGAGCCAAGGTCGTACTTTTAGGCACATTCCATTACGGTTCTCTTGACCTTCCCATTAAAGACGATCCTTCATAAGCCGAAACTATTTGGCCGACTTGCAAAAATGGAAAGTAGAGCTAGCGACTACGAGACCTACCAACCATGAACTGCTATGAAATCACAAATAATTGTTAACTTTATTACCGATTTTTCACTGAGGAACTTGTCTTAGCCAAGAAAGAACTTCATGCAGTAACAGAGGGCTTGACATCAAAATTATGGACTCTAGTGATGGACGGATTGAGTAACTCGAAGGGAACCAAAATGGCTACATACCTAAAAATGGTGAAAGAACTTCAATCAAGCTTCGAAGATTTTCACATAATCCACATTGCCAGACAACATCCATGTTATCGTGCTTGCAAATCTCGACTTGATAATCCAAACAATCGAAACTAAAACAGTTCCACTAGTCTACCTACAATGGCTGCCCTTGTAGAAGGACAAATAGTGAAATGTCTCTAAATGGTTGCACCTAGATGACTCTAATCTTAGAATATCTGTTGCACAACATCCTTCTCAATGACAGGTTGGAAGCGTGAAGATTAAAGGCTTCCTGATTCTCCATCATCTATTGTAAGCTCTACAGGTGATCTTTTTTGGGCCTTTATCTCCGTTCGTGTCTCCGAAAGTGGCAAAATACATCCTTGCCGAGCAGCACAAAAGAGAATGAGGTAACCATTCAGGAGCAAGAAGCCTTGCCAATCGAGCATCAACCATTGGCCAATAGACTGAAAGAGGTAAAATACATACTTACCGAGCAGCACAAAGGAGACTGAGGTAACCATTCAGGAGCAAGAAGCCTCGCCAATCAAGCATCGACCACCAGCTACTATTGGCCAACAATGAGGGCAGATTTGCGGGACTACGTGAGAAAGCGTAACCAGTGCTAAATATTCGCTTAGGTAATAGATCAATATCCTTAGCATGGCCTTTCATGAAGTGGGTGATGGATATTGTGGTAAAATTGCCAACGGATCCCGGACAACAGATTTACATGCTTGCCTTGACGGATTATTTTTCCAAATGGATCGAGGCTCAAGCTTTTCATCAAATCCAAGACAGGGAGGTGACAAACTTCATATAATATGCAGGTTTGGAATACCAAAAAAATCATCATCGATCATCAGTTCATCAACTTCAAATTCCAGGACTACGATAAAGAATGGAATATCAATTTAACCTTTTCGACACCAAGATATCCGCAATTAAACAGCCAGGTTGAATAATCCAATAAGAATGGCATGAATACGTTCAAGCAAAGATTAAAAAGAGCAAAAGAAGATGGAGATACGCCTTCCCGCTGTTCTTTTATTTTCCACACAATGACAAGAACCCCCACTGGTGAAACTCCGTTCTCACTCGTATAGGAAGTGAAGCAGTCATCCCAACAAAAGTTAGAATTCAAAGTGCAAGATATAAATGGTCTACTAAAGAGCGAGATGATACCAAATTAAATTACTTGCTCGACACAATTGATGAATTTACTGAACAAGCTGCAAGTTGGATAGCAGCGTACCAATAACAAGTCGCTCAATATTACAACAAAACTATCCATGCTCGGACATTCAAAATTGGTGGCTGGGTCCTTAAGAGGGTTTTCCATAACACAAAGGAAATGGGACCTGGAAAGTTGGCTCCAACTTGAGAAGGTCCATACGTCATCACAAAAGTCGTCACACAAAGTGCTATAAGCTGCAGTCAGAAGATGGTCGAGACATCAGTAACAATTGGAACACTGTACACTTGAAATAATATCATTTTTGAAACCCTTTGCATTTACCTTTTATCTCTTTTTATTAACTTGAAAATAGTATCATAGAGGGAGAGTTCGATAGTTGACCTACAAGAAAATCAACATGAGTTTCATTCAACGTTGAGAACCACAAAACAAAGTTACAAGGTTTACGAGGAATATCCCATTTGCATGGTTGGAGATCACTTCCATGCTAAAAAATAATTGTGTTCCCATAGCCAAAGCCTTATGTAAACTTTTCCGAAAGAGATACAAACTTAGAATCTCTGTCAGAAATAATAGATAGTGGCACACCATGAAATCTAACTATTTCCTGTACATGAAGTTGTGCAAATCGATCCATGGAATACATAGAACAAATTGGGATTAAATGAATTGATTTGGTCAATCTATCCACAAATAATCCAAATATTATTGTATCCTTTAGCAATTTTTTGCAATTTAACCACAAGTCCATTGTAATTCTTTTCCATTTCCACTTTTGGATTAATAATGGTTGTAAGCTTATTGATGGTCTTTGATGTTTTGTCTTTATCTGTTGACATGTTAAGCATTGTCCCACATATTAAGCTATATCACCTTTCATGTTTGGCCACCAATAATGCAATTTCAAGTCTCTATACATTTTAGTAGCTATGGGTTGAACATAATATAGTGTTGTGTGTGCTTCAAATAGAATATCACTTTGGATCCTTTCTACATCAGGTACATACAACTACCTTTTAAACCGTAAAATACCATTTTTGTTATCTGAAAGTCGAAAGTTTCCCTGAATGCATATCATTCTTTACCTTGGAAACAGTAATTATCTACTTGTTTTCCTAGTCTACAACTTTAGCCTCCACTGATCTTTGTAATAAATTTCAATATACATTTTTGTAAGTCCATTAATTCTGATTTTTCAATTACAGTCATAGTTGTAACACAAGGTTCCGATTTTCTACTCAATACATGAGCTGAGCTTACCATGGTGATAGTTGATAACACTGTCATAGTCTTTTGCCAACTCTAGCCATCTTCGTTGTCTCACATTCATTTCCTTTTGTGTGAAAAAATATTTAATTTTTTTTGTGATTAGTGTATTTCACACTTTCTCCATATAGAGAATGTCTCCATATATTTAAGTTCAAACACAACTACGGCAAGCTCCAAGTCATGTGTAGACATGTGTAGGATAATTCTTTTCGTATTCCCAACCAATCGAACGTACTTCCAACCATTCTTAGAAGCATCACTATAAACCATAAAACCTCTGATACCATATGGAATCGAAAAGTAAATTTTTTCTTCAGTTTTTGAAAACTTTGTTCACAAGCATTTGTCCACTCGAATTTCGTACTCTTTCTAGTAAATTTTATTAAAGAAGAAGGTATTTTTGAGAATCTTTCCACAAATTTATTATAATACCCAGCTAAAACCAAAAAAACTCTAAATTTTTGAAGGGTTCATCGGTCGTGGTTAATTATTAATAGCCTCTACTTGGATCAACTGATATCCTTTCACCTGATATTCCATGTCACCAAAATACTACCGTCTTACTAAAATTCACATTTCTTAAATTTGGCATATAACTACTATCCTTTAAGATCTAAGTACTATTCTCAAATGTTTAGTATACTCTTCTCTAGTACGAGAATAGATAAGGATATCATCAATAAATACAATTGCAAACTTATCAAGGAAATTCTTAAATACCCAATTCATCGAATCCATAAAAGATGTTGGGACATTTGTCAACCCAAATGGCATCACAAAAAATTCATAAATGACCATATCTTATACTAAATGCCATCTTAGAAACTTCCTCTTCCTTTACCTTTATTTGAAGGACTTAGATCGCAAATCAATCTTCGAGAACATAGATCATAGATGCACTTTGAAGTTGAGCAAACAAGTCATCAATTCTCGACAGTGGGTATTTGTTTTGTATTGTTATCTTGTTCACCTCTCGATAATCTATACATAAGCTCATTGTACCATCCTTTTTTCAAAGAAACAACACTGGTGCATATAATCGAAAATTTGAAACCCTTTCCAATCCCAATTATTGTAAATAGTTCATCTCCCAAAGGTTGAAAATGTCACTGACTTCTTACAATCTATAGTGGCTTGATATTTTGAAAAACCAATCCATACCCAAAATTATGCCACAATCTTTCATGTTCAATAAGGATATATGTAACGACCCGGCCTCTCACCAGAGCCGTTATCTTTACGTACTGTCTAATTGGTACCAGGATTCAACTTAAGTCTCCCATATGATGGAGGTCTTGGGTTCGAATCCTGGGGGACACGTCAGAAAGCCGTGAGAGGTAAGATGGGCCTGAACCCTCCCAAAGTGGACAGTACGCAAGCTAACGGCTTGGGTATAGAGACCTGGGTCGTTACATAGAGAATTAAAGATTTTGAAGACTTGCTTCAAATCTGGATCCCTCTATAAATAGAGTTGTCATTCTTCTTTGTAAGGCATCGAAGAAAAGAATATTTCATTATATTTTTCTTGTAATCCCTTGGTACTTGGTTGATGCATCAATAAAATTAAGTCTTGTTTTTATTTATTTTATTGGTATTATATTGATATGTTCTTGGGCATAAAATCGTTCCAAAATATTCAAAAATGCACGAAATATATCAAATTGAGCTAAAATATACAATAATGCACCAGTTACCCCAAAATGTAAGAAAGTTCGCAAAACGTACCAAAATGTTCCAACATATACCACACTACATGAATTATACCAAGACATGCCCAAATGTATCAAAACATCAATGTACTAAAGTGCACGAGCTGTTCCAAAACGCACCTTTGAGCTTTAAGCTTGTTTGCCACTATTTCAGGACTTTTAGGTGCACCTTAAGTGATGAGAACCATGGGACGAAGGATAGCGAATATCCGTTGATTGTGAAAGAAGGACCAATAACGAGATCGCTAGCAAAGAAGAACAAGGAAGCCATGAGATTACTTGTTCAAGTTACATGGGCCGAAAGTTCGAATACAATGAGCAAAACATCAAGTTTCACGTTGGGCATGGAGGAAGAACCAAGATGGATGCATTTGATTCAAGCAAAGGAAGAAGAGGAGATTCCGACAAACCATGCGGTCGCATAGGCTTAATGTGCATGCTGTCACATTCAACACTCGAGATGTAGATAGCTAAGATTAGGGCGAATGTTGAGGAGGATCGGGAAGCCACATTGGCTAGGTTTTTGAATGATTTGAATAAGGAGATAGCCAATATAGTGGAACTACAACATTATATGGAGTTGGAGGACATGCTATATGTGGCTATGAAGGTGGAAAGAAAATTAAAAAGAAAATGAGCAGCTATGTATTCTACGGGTTCTAATAGTTGTTGGAAAACAAAGTTGGATAGTAATAGAAGTGGTGTGGCTATTTCAAAGGTTAAGACCGAACCACCAAGGCGAAAAGGGGAAGTAGCTAGCAAAGTAAAACCCAAGGTGGATTCCCAACCTCTAGGAACAGTATATCTAGTGTTTTAGATGCTTGGGTTCAGGGAATATTGCTTCTCAATGCCCAAACAAAAGTACAATGTACCCAGCGGTAGGTGAAACACTTGTTACAAGGCATGTTCTCATTGCATAAATCAAGGAGGATGACATGGAGCAGCAAAGGGGAAACATCTTTCATACTAGGTGCCATGTCAACAACAAGATATGTAGTTATTGATGGGAGGAGTTGTACCAATGTTGCTAGTAATACCCTTGTAGAAAAGTTGGGTATGACTATGCTAAAGCATCCTATACCCTATAGATTACAGTGAATGAATGAATGTAGAGGGCTTATTAGCAAAAAAAGGTCCATACGTTTGGCCTTTAGTGTGCAAAACATCCTTACGTTTCAATTTTTTTGCATTTTCACCCCTATTTTCATGTTTCATTGTGGAAATCATCATTTTCATCTATTTTTTCAATTAAAAGCTATAAAATGATGAAAATGCCCTCCTATTTAAATAAAACAAAAAGAAAAAATAAAGAACAAATTAGAATCATAGTCCCAAAATTTCAAAAGATTACAAATGAGTCCCCAATGTATAATGAAAAATCCAAGTTCTCAAAAACTCAGGCCAACATTTGCTTGTTTAATTGAGAAATCGATGCAATTGATGGATGACCCATTGTTGTACCAGCATTAATTGAAGGTTGGATGCCAGAATTGAGGTGTAGAAGTCTAGTGGAGTCCTCAAATGAAAGGGGGTCGATGGAAGTGCGTGTGATCTGCCTTGCATGATTCGTTCGTATTGGTTCGAAATTGGTGATGACCCATGGGTTCATTGGATGCGCCATGATGAGACGGTGTTGGGCGTGGTGGTCCGCGACCATGGGTTGCATCGTCGACGCCGAAAATCATTGCTGAAATGCCCGAGTTCGCTGTTGAAGAAAAATGATAGAAATATGGATTTTCTACATTGTTTGTTGTTATATTAACATATGTTGTGCGTAATGGTGAGCTTGGTCAACCTGGAAGGTGGGCAGGTCATGGGTGTCACCGAAAATGGCACTTTCGACCGTTTGAAGATGCGTGGGCAGCCTACTTTGAATGGAAATTCCGGCCAAATCCGTTGAAGTTGTTGCCAGTGGTTAGGTGGGTTGTGAAAAAGAAGATGATGGCATCAAAGTGGTACGTTGGTCTGGTGGCCAAGGATGCCGGAGTTTGGAGTTTTGGTTGTCTATAGTTCCTAAGGTGCGATCAGTTCTCATGCACAGTTTTGGAATAAGGAGATACGTCTCTATATTTATTGCTGATTTTTGGCCATCGATTCCGGCCAAATCTGGTGACGTCTGGTGACTGAGTGGTATGTGTAGAGGAGAGTGAGGGCTATCCAATTGTATGGAGTTCTGGTGGTTTGGGTGGTGGTTGGCCAGAGTTTTCAGGGTTCAAAGATGGCGGTTGGCCTGAGTTTTTGGTGTAGGTTGGATTTTTATTTATACATTGGGGTCTTATTTGTAATCTTTTGAAATTTTGGGACTATGATTCTAACCTTTTCTTTAATTTTTCTTCTCTTTTCTTTTTGTTTTATTTAAATAGGAGGGCATTTTCGTCCTTTCATAACTTTTAATTGAAAAAATAGATGAAAAGGAGGATTTCCGCAATGAAACGTGGAAATAGGGGTGAAAATGCAAAAAATTGAAACGTAAGAATGTTTTGGGCACTAAAAGCCAAACGTATGGACGTTTTGTACTAATAAGCGAATGTAGAGAGGTTAAGGTTAATGCTTTCTTGGTGAGCTTCACAATTGGGAAGTATAGTGATGAGGTGATGTGTGACGTGGTTCCTATGCATGCTGGGCATATCTTGTTGGACCTCATGGTACCATAATTGGAAAGCGATACATGACGGGTACAAAAATAGGTACAACTTTGTCAAAGATTGGAAATTTATTACTCTTGTTCCATTAACTCCAAAACAGGTCTATGAGGATCAACGAAATTGAGAGGTGAGGAAGAGAAGAAAAACAAAGAGAGACAAAAGGAGAGTGACACTAATACTTCAAAGAAGAGAGAAAATAGTGAGGTAGCTCAAAATAAAAAGAAAAGAGTGGAGTCACAAGAGAGAAAAACAAAAGAGTCTCTTCAAAGAGAAAAGAAAAGTCAAAAGCGAGTTTTTTCGCAAAAGAGAGTGAAATGAAGAGGGCTTTAGTGGAAAGCCGCCATTTGATATTGCTGGTCTACAAGGAATCATACCTCAATTTTGAGGAAACAAACCAAAGTTATTTCTTTGCTGCAGGAATTTGACGACTTGTTCCTTGAAGACATGCCTAGTGGGTGGAGCTTCAAATGCAAGTGGAGGAATTGATGAGCAAAAGGAGGGAAAGCATGCGTCCATGTGCCGTGCCAGTGCTACTTGGACCTAAAAATGATGGGATTTGGAGAATGTACATTGACTGTAGGGCAATCAACAACATGACGATAAAGTAGCGTCATCCCATACCTAGGTTAGATGATATGCTTGATGAGTTTCATGGATCATGTATGCTTAGTAAAATAGATTTTAAAAGTGAATATCACCAGATTAGGCTGAAAGCATAAGATGAATGGAAAACAGCTTTTAAGACTAAATATGAATTGTATGAGTGGTTAGCTATGCCATCTAGACTTACTAATGTACCTTGCACTTTCATAAGATTAACGAACCATGTCTTGTGTGCATTCGTAGGTAAATTCGTAGTAGTTTACTTTGATGATATTCTAGTGTATAGTAAGAACTTGGACGAGCATTTAGAGCATTTGAGGTGTGTGCTTGTTGTCTTGAGGCAGAAACATGCACATGCTAACTTTAAAATGTTTACATTTTGCATGGAAAAAGTTTTTTTTTTTTTGGTTATGTTGTTAGGTAAAGGGTATCCAATTGGACGCAGAGAAAATCAAATTTATCAAGGAGTGGCCAAGAACATGTATTTAATACTATTAAGGATAGATTGTGTTCTGCACCTATTGTAGCACTACCTGACTTTAACAAAAACTTTTGAGATTGAATGTGATGCCTCAAGTATAGGAATTGGATATGTTTTAATGTAGGATATGAGACATTTAGCTTATTTAAGTGAAAGGCTAAGTGGGGCAGCTTTAAATTATCCTACATATGACAAAAAGTTTTATGCACACGTTCGAACTTTGGAGACATGGCAGCACTACCTATGGCCTACAGAGTTTGTAATCCACACCAATCATGAGTTATTGAAACATCTAAAGGGCTAAGGTTAAACTAAACAAGAGGCATGAGAGGTAGAGTTTATTGAGACCTTCCCTATGTCATTCAGTAGAAACAAGGTAAAGAGAACATAGTACCTGATGCATTATTAAGGATGTATGTACTTCTCACTTCTTTAAGTGCAAAGATGCTTGAG
>CAIGRT010082991.1:0-21804 GCA_903798405.1 Fraxinus platypoda
TGTGTGAAAAATTAGGGTTAAAGTGTTTATATAGGACCTGATTTTTGAAGATTGAAATTTAGTCCCTGATTTTTGAATTTGATACTTTAAACACCTGGAATTGTGTAATTTCCTCATCTTGGGATACTATTAAAGCTGATCTTATTGTCATTATCTTAGCTGAATAGTTTTCCCTTCTAGAATCGCTTTCATTAAATAGGATTAGAAATATATACAACTATGGTATGTAATCAACCTAGTATGGTAATGTACAATTATGGTAAATACAATCATATAAGGATGACAATATAATCGTAATATAATTTTCGTCGATCTCATTGACATCCCCCTTCAAATTGATGCTGATCAATAAAAGTACTAATTTTCAATCATGAACTATGGCGGTGACAATGTTCGTGCCCATGAAGAAAAGATCCAAATCATAACAACCATCTACAAAAAATATTGACGACGAGCGATCCAAGAACAATTAGTGCTAAAACAACCAAGAACCATTCCAAATCACTCCAAGAACACCCCAAAGCCACTTCAGAGAGCTCATGCCCAAGAAGAATTTTCAAAAGATAGGGAAAACCCAATCGAACAGTAATTCGTGTTCCAACAAAAACTCAACGGCCAATGCACCGGCCAAAAATCCAGCAATATATTGCTGGCCAAAATGCTACAATTGGAAGAAATCCCACGGAACAACCTACACCAAAAACTTAAAGATGATCCTCATCTGAAAATCCAAAACATTCTCTTTATTCAACCAAACATCAAAACCTAGATAACAGCTGGAGAGTTAAAGGTTGGTTGATCATTCTTATACAAGAGAGAACATATTCCAAAGATCTTACATCGATTCAATCAATTCATTTATTCAACCAAACATCAAAACCTAGATAATCAAAACACCAAAACACCCACTTCCAAATATCTTCAGAGTTCTGAAGATCCTAGAAGGAGATCCGAGTTCCAGTTGGAGAAGAACGACTTTGTTTTTGGAGATCCACAAAAAATAAACAACTCTTGAATTCTGGAGTTGGCACTGGAGCAAGGAGTCCAATGAGTTCTTTGGTGTTGCAGATAAGTGGTCAGAAAGTACTAAGATTTAGTCAAGTCTGAACAGTCTGTAAGTTTTTATTATTTATAACGGATACTACTAGCTTGGGCCCCGGAGTTTTTACTCGCCGGTGGTTTTCTCTGCTATCAATTTTGTAGTGTTATTTTCTTTTCTGTAATATATCAACTGTGGTAATTCAACTTAGGATAATATTACATGTGAATTCATCTTAATATAATTAATAATTGTAGTTGGTTGCATTTATTAATTAGTAAATTTAAATTTCACATAAAACACCTATTTACCTCCCCCCCTCTCTAGGAGTTATTTGGGTCATATGTCATTATTTTCAAGTTGTATTAGAGCCTTAATTTGATTCCTGACCCCTAATTTAATATTGAACACTTGGTTTGAAGAGATTAGAACGAGGGATGATGAATCATTCAATAAATTTTATGCGAAGTTAAATGGTATAGGAAACTCTAGCTTCAACTTAGGCGAGAAAATCCTAGAAATGAAAATTGTGAAAAAAGTCCTTAGATCCTTGCCGGAGAGATTTAAAACTAAAATAACAGACACGAGGAGAGCAAGGATTTAGATATTGTTAAGATAGAAGAATTAGTTGGATCTCTCCAAACATATGAACTAATCATATCTCATTCTAAGAAAGAGAAGTCGATATCCTTAAATATTATCAGGGAATGAGATGATGACACCTCAGACCATGAAACCCTGAATGATGAGGATAGCTTACTTCGTTAAAAAGTTTTGAAAAGCCTTTAGGAATAATAAGCAATCTCACGATAGATTCAAAAGTGGCCCTAGCAAATTTAGTAATGATAATCAAGAGAAGAAAGATTCTAGGAAGAAATCACAAGAGTTTAGATGTCATGAGTGTCAGGAATTTGGTCACATTAGAGCTGAGTGCTCTACTCATACGAAAACCCAAGGTAAAGCGATGAATGCGACTCTCACCGATGACGAGTCTAACGCGAACAATCAAAATGAAAAGTCCAATTCTAAGGGTCATAACTATATGGTGTTTGCTCTTATTATTATGAGTGAATATGATAAGGAAAGTGAGATTGGTGAGGACTTAGAACGTAGTAAAGATACTAAGGATGATTCAAAGATTTGTGAGGCATATAATTAGTTATTTGAAGATAGTCTTAATATAAAGAAGGTAAATAAAGTTGTGCTTAAGAATGTTAATGAATTTGAGCTAAGAAGAGAGAGATTTATATCTAACCTTCAGAAGTCAACCAAAAGCCTTAGTGAGTTAAGATTAGTCAAGGAAAACTTAGAGGCTAAGGTTGAAACCTTAAAAAGCAACCTTGAGAAATCCAATACTCAACTCAATTCCTTTTTTAGTGGATCTCATAAACTTGACAATCGTTTAGAGTTGAACAAGCTTGCAGGGAATATGGGAGGTCTAGGATATAAACAGACTAATCATAATAGGGCTAATACTTCCAAACCCACTTTTGTCCATGCTACCAGCCAACATGGGTATATTGCAAATCCTAAACCCAAGACATTGTAAGACCAACCATCTTAGAAATCAATATCAGCACCCACACAGATTTGGACCTAGGTTTATCCCTACGTGTCATAATTGTGGCGAGTTAGGACATACAAGTCCTAGGTGTCACAAACTTTTGAGTAGGAATAGAAGTCAGAATATATCTAGTCGGGTTGGCTTCCTTACTAATCAGGTTAGTCATTTGACCGAGATGATGACACGGGTGACCAGGATTAATTCTATTTCTAAAGAAATCTAGGTTAAGAAAAGAGATCTCTATTGTCACAGTGATGCTCTATATAACGATGTTGATATCGCTACTCTTCAAGGTGAGAGCTTTTATGTACCTCAATGAGTAGGTATTTAGGTGCACACATGTGTTAGTTCATTGAGTCTATACATTCTTGCATGCATCTCATTCTTTGGATATTCATTTATTTTTTGTTTCTTTGTTTCATTTTATTTTTTTTTAAAAGGGAATTTTTTGAAACTACAACACATTATGTGATTTACTTGAACATGCTTATTGTGAACAAGTATGAGTAAAATTGATTATCTGTGACGTAGTTTCCATTGCTTTGTTTAGGCTTTATGTGGAGTACTTAGATAGGTTTCTTCATGTATCATCTAGACAACACACAATATGATCTTGTGAATGAGCATTGAACTCATGTTTAAGATTTGGGATGGCTATCATCTGTTGATAAAGTTACCTTGAACATGAATTGACCTTTAACTAGTTAACCTAAACTCTGTTATATTCCCTAAAAAGAAAAATTGATTCATCTTATATTCTTCTTTGGAGTCTATTTGACTCAAACAATTAAGTCTGAGGGGTTTCCCAAAACCTAACGCCTTAAGGTTATTTGACTCGGAGTCGTTGGCCCAAATCTTTTTACAGGGGTCATCTTAGTTGCTTAATGGAGAAAAGTCTGCACATAAGATGTGAAAAAAATTATACGTGCTTATATTCAAGGGGAGAAAAGAAAAATCTACATAAAATATGAGCTACAATGTTCAATTGGCCCTAGTGTTTTAGGTTTGTCTTTCATTAATAAAGGAAAATACTCATTCTGCAGTGATATTTAGCATGTCCTTTCTCACAAATTTAAGGTTTGGAGTCTTGCTCACAAGGAATTTGTGGCATTTTTCACACATGGGATACTTATACAATTCACTCCATTTAGACTTGAACTGGGTGTGTGGGAAGAGTTTATTGTTCATTTTATACCTATACAAGTGAACAATTGCATTTTTTAAAGTTATCATATGAAGTCGATTTGCATGCCACAATGCTACAATTTAAAAAAAAAAAAAAAAACAAAGAAAAGAAAAAAAAATTTGACGAGTCCGAGCCGAGCTCGTGGCTTAAAGGGCCGAGCCGAGCCATTGACAACACTACATGTACACTTTTTTTGACATCAAATTTGACACTGTGCCATGTGTCGAAGCTTGAGTGACCAGTTTTAAAACAAAACATACTTTCCCGCCCATTCATTTTTGAATTTGCACACAATGTCATCCACANACTCGTTAGCCACGTGCCTACCGCTTGAGCGACAGCGCGATTTAGATTTAAAATAGGTTCAGTTCTTCGCGATTCATTTCAACATAAACTTCAAATCCTCTCCAAAATTGAAACACCTATCCTAAAATCTTGATTTCAATTGTTAATGTGGCACGCTTGCATCAACTCTAAGTGTTCAAATTCCTCATTCATCGTCATTTTCATCCTATTCAAGGTATTATTTTTTTTTGAAAGCCCTAATTTATTTATTTTTCAAATGTTCGATATTTTTGGGATTTTTGAATTGTGATGCATATGTTGTGTTAATGTTTCATCTTGTGTGTTCGGTTGGAGTTAAGGAAAGTGTCTTAGGCTGTATTGCATGATTTGCATCAATTACATGAATTTTTTTTTTTCAAATTTTGAACCTCTCTCTCGACAATGAGCTTTCTAGTGAAAATTCTTTGATTGAGCATATGATAGTGGAGTATGGGTTTAGTAAGATTTGATGGATGAATTTGTGATGAGAATTGGTGGCTTTCCCATAGCTAGGGAGTTTTTTTTTTTGCTTATAGCTCATAACACACAAGCCACATGTTTGATAGATTACCACTACAACTGTTTTGGGCGAATTTTCATACACTTTTGATCTAACGTGTTGCATATACATATATAAACTCATTCATGTCCCTAGATTGCACTTTTGATTCAATTTAAATTGGAATTGGAGTTAATGCAATCTCACGCAACCATACGTCTAGGCACCATGTCACCTCCTTAACTTCGGCCATGACTCACATCACGTAGTCAGTCTCCTACGTCCTTAGGTCATCTAACTTGGATCTTCGTTCTGTATGATCATGGCTTTTTTTTATTGTTTGGTGTGCATTAGACAGTTTTCGCATCGATTTGCGTGCATGAGTCTTATTTTTCTCGTTTCACTTGCATAACATGCATATCATTCGTTAGGTCTTCATTAAGGTGTACAATCATCCCCGTTGATAAGTTCACTGATGCCACTTAAGAGATTGAGGACTTCTAGCAAGAAGTTAGCTGCCTCAATTTATATCTACCACTGTTCAGGAGGTATTTGTGAGTCAGTTTTCTTATCGTCCCCTTCTCGTTGAGTGTGAGGTCATACTGAAGGACCTATCCACTGACATGGCTGCCATCATTACCTCTCGTGGATGGGAGCTAGTCTTTCGAGATCTTATTCCTCATTAGAGTCTCCTTACTAGGGAGTTTTATGCAAATATTTATTATATTTAGTCTCTTCACTTCAGTGTCTTTATTAGAAATCAGGTGGTGTGAGTAAGTCCTGATATTATTTAGATCCCTAGAGTCCATCACCCATTGTTTCCATATTTGACTAATGATTATATTCGCATTCTTTCTGTTTTGACATCGACTCTTTTCAATACTGTTATGGATGGTGGTCTGGGTCCTATTACTACTTGATCCTTGTTAGTCGATCAACAGATTTTGTTGCGCATTTTGTGCACAAATCTGTGGCATATTTCTCATTTATCTACCTTACCTCTAGAGAAGGCTAGATTTCTATATGCTTTACTCCATGACGATTCTATTGATCTTCCCTCTTTTATTTGCCATCATCTTTTGAAGGCCTTTAGTACTAGTGGTAGGACGATAGGTCTTCCTTATGCCTGTTTGATACAACGCTTGGTTGAGGGGCTCAGGGTTACTTTCTCCTAGGGGATTGTTGAGCGGTTATCTCGTCCTATTAGTCGAGGCCACGTTTGTTCATAGTAGGTCTCATATTCCATCTTCCTCAACTTCAACTGATACTCTAGATGGCCTTTTTGCTCCTGAGGGCTCCAATGTTACTCCTTCATTTGCTAGTAATAATCCACCTACGGGTGCTACCGAACATTCCTTCTACTTTCACTTCCATTCCAATTCATCGTGTTCTTCCTGCATCTTCTTCTCATTCTATAGATGCCTCAATTGTTACAATGGGACACTTTTCTTTGATTATCAAACAACAGGCTTGTATGTGGCTAAGATCACGATGCTCCGATCCACATCTGAGAGGCATACAGTGGATCTTACTTCACTACAGTCGGATGTTCAGTGAATGTGCCAACACTAGCATGATGAAGATGATGTTGAGGACTTGGATGAGTATGTTGACTCCCTTTATCATTTGTGACAAAAAGGGAGAATAGTTGGAGTAGTTATTTTGTGTATTTTGGATTAGTGGCTATTTATGATGGGATATGTATCTCGACTTTTGGCATATATTAAGGGTGAGTATTTATTTGACTTGTGATAATCTGCTAAGCTAAATTAAGTTTGATGTTTTAGTAGCATTAATGTTTGTTAGTGTTTTGATTTACATTGATATTACCTCTTAATTTAGCTGGCATGATCATTATGTTTCTTATTATATATTTCAACTATTTTTTATGTGTTATTTATTTCCTTAACTGTTTCACGCGCCTTTACATTTGGTATTTGAGTTATTGATTCCATAAAACAAGTTTAACAAGGAAAGAAAGTTACAGTTGAGTCAATAGTAGTTAGGAGTTTTTATTGTTCGTACTTTGATATTGTAATGCTAATTTTTGTCACATAATGCTAAACGGAAAGTTTGTTAGGTTTTGTAATCAATTGGCTATTCTTGACAAAACTAAAAGTAATTGATAAGTTGTAAAAGTCTACAAGTTGTTTGGGTGGAAGTATAGGTCAACAAGGAGTCCAAAAGATTAAAAATGGAACAAGAAGAAAAAATAGTTGCAATGTCGTTAGATTGCCATTTGGTCAGCGCTCGGGTAGCGCTTAGGCAGCACGACCCTGGCTAGCGCTCGAGTGGCATTCTTAATCTGCAAAACTCTAGTTCACGATTTTAAACTATTTTCTAGTCATATACAAATTCAAACTCTCCAAACTATAAATACCCAAATCCTAGTCCAAGTTAAAGGTTGGTTGATCATTCTTATACAAGAGAGAACATATTCCAAAGATCTTTACATCGATTCAATCAATTCTCTTGATTCAACCAAACATCAAAACCCAGATAATCAAAGCACCAAGACACCCACTTCCAAATATCTGTCAGAGTTCCGAAAATTTAGGAATGTGACCGAAGTTCCAATTGGAGAAGAATGAGTTCGTTCTTAGAGATCCACAGGAGATAAACGAGGAGTTCCTTGGTGTTGCAGGTAGGTAGTCCGAAAGTATTAATGTTTAGTCGAATATGAACAATCTGTAAGTTTTTATCGTTTATAGTGGATACTACTTACTTGGGCTCAGAGTTTTTACCCTGCGAGATGTTTTCTTCATCATCAATTTTGTAGTGTTATTTTTTTTTCTGCAATATATCAACTACATTAATTCAACTTAGAATAGTATTACATGTAAATTCATCTGAATATAATTAATAATTGTGACATGTTGCATTTATTAATTGATAAATTTAAATTCCACATAAGACATCTATTCACCCCCCCTCTTGGGTCAAACATCGTTATTTTCTATGGCAATATAATCTCCGTCGATCTCATTGAGACCTGTAAATGTTTCTATGGAGTCCCATGCAAGTAATTGATCAAAAGGATGAAACACAATATTTGTACACAAGCACTACAATAATTTCCTTTGCCTTCCATAATATGTTCCTGTTACAAATTTATCACTAATGAAATTTCTCAACCCCGTACTTACAAAGCAAATCCGTGTGAGTGAACAAACAGTGAAAAGCCATGATCATTATCAACGAAAAACGAAATAAAAACTCAAAATATATGGATACAACACACGTTAAATATACCAAACCATGAAACTTATTCATCAACAACACTTGTCTTAGCTTTTATCCCGAACGAAAATTACAGTGGTCTTAAAGGCATCACATAAAATGTAATCTGTCTTCTTCTAAAGAGCCTCTTGTAGATGCCTTTCTGTGGACAAAGATCCTTTATTTTGGAACTTTGGCTAGGAAAACTTTGATTCTAGAGTCATCTGTCATAAGAAATTCTAACTACATCTGCAGCATTTCATTTGAGAATGTCAAAAATAGACAAGTTAGATAGGGTTCGATAATATAGGACAGTATTAAGAAAAAAAAATAAGTTAAAATTTTGATTATTATAATGTTCAGTCCTCCCATTAGTAATGTGTACCGAACATGGACTTTAAGTGATGACCAAATGAGACCAAACAAAACTTGAAGATATGCAGAAATGTTGTACCTGATCTTCCGGGTAATGAGACTGGTGAGTCGATGCTGAATTAAACTGAAACAAAGTTGGATATGCTATACAAGTTGATGTCTCAAGTTTAGTTCGATTCAGCTGGAAACACCTTGAACTCGCACCTTGAAATGTAATCTGCAAAGCTCAGTATGGTATCGTCAACCAATTCATCAAAAATGGTTTCCTCCATTTCAATACCAATATGCTCAATATCTACTCTAATGCTCATCCATTTTCCAGATGCCATGTCTTTCTTGATAAACTGAACGACAGAATGGGGCGGGAAACGCTGAAAGAGATACCGCTCGACTCGTTTCCATACCTCTTGAATAAGATCCATCCTCTTAGGGACTGGCCGAATATTTTGATTAATATATGATATCCCGGTAAAGCATCCAAAATAACTCTCGCACATCTCCTCCAGAACTTGATTAGTACAATCGAAGAGGAGCTTTTGATCATGACAAGATTGACTAGGAAATAACTCAACTTCATCAAACAACGACGGATCAAGAATTTTGTACAAAGAAAGCCACCTCAGAAGATAATCATCCCAGTTCAATCCAGACCCAAACAAGACAGCTTCCACGTATTCATATGCAGATTCCTTGTCCTCAATAGAAGTTATTAAACAAATTCCTTGGTCGCTAGCAGAAGATTGTTCTTCAAAATGTATTTGCTGCGGTTGAATTTCTTTTTCATCTGAATATCAAACAGCTTCCTTTCAGCAAGAAAGATAAAACATAAAAGAAAGTCATCCAATCGAAGGCTATAGAATTCTATATATCAACCATCTAACCTTGTCGAGGCATGGTGCTCAGAGGACTGATATCATTTTCGGTGAATAATGGCTCAAGAACGGATATCGGACTTGGTCCATCTATTTTATCAATTATATTCTCAGGATTTTCAACATCCAGGGGACAGAATGTTGGAGACGAAAATAAGCTATCCCTTCCAATTGAATCCTAGAAACAAGTAACAAAAATATTGAAATTTCAAAGGAAATGATTCCGAAGAAACACGAAGGCGAAATAAGAGAAAAATAACACAGTGTTGAAAATTTTTCATTAACACGCCACATATGTGGAGTTGGCTTAAGATTCAGATCTGATACAAACAGCAACAAACATTGGGAATTTACCAATTTCAAGCATTGGAAAGAATTTGCTCCATCGTCTACTTCATCAATAGAACCATTCTGGCTCTCTCCAGCGATTGAAATGATAGTCGATACACAAGAAATTATTGTACTTGTTTCTTCTTCCTCGTGCCTTAAATCAGTTTTGTCTTCTATCACCACAAATCTTGAAGACGAACTGGGAACTGTTACGATACAAAGTTCCTAATAATTATCACCTAGAGGTAAAATACCTTTTGAATTACTTTTTAAGAATGGAGAAAAATACCTTCAGCATTTACAACATCATCAATATAGCATTGTGATTCTCCAGAATAATCTTCATTATCTTCACAAGGAGTAATTGTATTAAGAGATGGTACTTTCTCACTGGGATTGTCACTACCGCTATGAGGTTGACTCCTAGATGGACTCGGAGGACCGTCATGGTTTTCTTGCACAAGATGATTCGTGTCGTTAATGATGCCAAGAGGAGATAACCTCGTCTGGGCAGTTATGATTATGTCATCATTGTATTTCCTGGGACTGCAGCAAGGAGAATCATTATACTCAGGGAGAGAGAGAATCCTACCCAGGGATTTATGTAAGTGCCAGCTCACTGGCTCTGCATGATTATCCTCATTGTTCAGCATCTCAGAAAGATGTTTCTTCGCTTCGATATAGATGTTAGACACCCCTTTCCCAGGATTTTGAGAGGTTTCATTCATCATTACCGAGCAATGATCTTTTGATTTCCCAACATGTTCACTCCTCTTATAGCCAGTGAAAGATTTTCCAAATCTTTCAGTATAGAAATGGTCCCTATTTGGAGAACTCCAGTAGACATTTTCTCTACCGGAGCTTTCATTTCCATTTTGGTGCCTTGATGATAATTTAAGGATCAGCCCATCAGGAGAGATTCCCTGTTTTTCCTTTCCCACTGCATGCCTCAACTTTCTTCTAATTTCAGTGAAAGAGAACTGGGATGTACTTCTCTCATCCCGAACTTTATTATCCATGGTGTAATTCGATTGATCGACATCAGTATGAAGGTTTTGTAATACTGCTGATGCAGGCTTCAAGATGACTATTTTACTTGAAGCTTGACAGTTCTTATTTCCTCCCAAGGGGTAGCTTTCCAGAGATTTTCGCCTTCTGCGGAAGAATTTTCGGTGTCTACCATTAACTAGATCAT
This sequence comes from Fraxinus platypoda, assembly GCA_903798405.1. Classification (NCBI taxonomy): domain Eukaryota; kingdom Viridiplantae; phylum Streptophyta; class Magnoliopsida; order Lamiales; family Oleaceae; genus Fraxinus; species Fraxinus platypoda. The sequence continues at coordinate 10,604 of CAIGRT010082991.1, forward strand.
CAGATTTTGAACTGTTTAGTTTCCCTTCTGACAAATTGGATCCCGCCAGAGAACCGAGTATCTGAACTTTCTTTAATTGCGCATCCTCCAATTTCTGAATTTGCTTCACCAGTACAGAGTTGGGATCTTGCAGTAGTTTCAAGAACAAGGCCTTATTTGAACTCAATGTTTGCAGGGCATCCATCAATTCTTTGGAACAATTGATTTTCCCTTCTTCCCCATAATGTTTACCGTTACTCAACCTGTGTTCTATAAACACCTTCGTTGCTTCAACTAATTTTGCTTCAACAATCGAGAACTCCAGACCAGATGGCATGTCAAGGTCATTATGAAGATCATGCTTCGTGCAGCTTTTAATTTTCTGATGAATCCAGGACAACTCGTTTATTATAAATTCCATATCATATGTATCCGAAGGCTTTTGCTCTGGAACTTTATGAAAGTTTTCAGATGTCAAGCATTTTGCTGTATACAACTCAGAAACATCCATATCACCACTAGGTGTCTTGTAAATTCTGTTTCTTTGCTTATGATTCTTTTTTATATGGGGTATATATTCTGAATCAATTTGCGGAAAATTTATTTCAAACTCACTCCCCTGGTTCTTTGGGCTGTTGAATATCTCTTCTTTCATAAGTTCCTTTACACTTGTCTTGACAACCTCAGACTCTGCCATCTTACTTTCTTCACCATCCTGAAATTCCATATCAAATTTCTTAAGGACTAAATTAAATCTGAAATATTAACCAACTTATAACGGTTTTGAATACTACTCTCAACAGGGTTGACATTTTCAGATGGAACCCCAAGTCTTAATAGAATTCAATGAAACAAAACATATAAATGTCTATTTGAGAAAAAGATGCCAAAACTTACCTCAAAATCTTGACAGTTTCCGGTGGGACGTGTGTAAAGTCGGGACGATCCTATAAATCAACATAGTTGAAAAAGTCAACAGATTAATAGAAAAAATCAATTAAACAAAAAAGCAACCCATTTTTCTTTACATCGTGGTAGAATGTTTCTATACTTTGTTTGACACCTAAAGAATCAGGGGGAAGGTGATAGGAAGGTTTACAATAGAGCTAGTTGGAGATCCAAAAAATATTGATTCTGCACATCAATTAATCTGGTAATGTGGATTAGATAGTATTAAAGAAGAAAAAAGCTAAAAACTTATCCATCGCAGTGTTCATTACGGTCTAATACATTGTACCAAAGATGCACTTTCTGAACTTCTATAGACTGATTTCTTACCAACGGCTAACTTGCTCACTCGTCTTCTATCTCCGAGCAGTTTTCTGGTGGATCGACCATGGCGGAAGTCAAATATATTAATCAAACCCCATACACAACCAGCCTGATCCCTGTCGTCTTGTGAAGACCATCTTTGTAATATCTTTCCCATAATCAGTTATTCTACAGCTTCAATTCTTAATATTCATTCAATTTTCTTCCTCTTGAAAAAGGAAATCAAAGATATGAAATAGGAAGCGTGATTCTCTAAAGCCAATCTCCAGCATTCCGTATAATGTCCCTGGTATATTAACATCAGCTAAATCTTTAAGGAGAAAACATGTGAAAAATTATACAGTTCAATCTAAATGTAAAAAAATAAAAGAAAATAAAGAAAGAAAAAACGAAAATTTGGATAAACAAATGAATTGCATATATAAAATTTCAGCTTACGAATAATGTAAGTGAATTTATTGTATCAATGAACCAAAAAACAAGTACATGATGATCATGATCCATTGATCATTGCACACAAAATTTTCCACGAAGATTTATATTGACACTACTACAAACAATAAATTAAGCCTTGCTCCCGATGAATCACCTATTTGATTCATTATAGTATCTACTAAAAGATCTGAAGCAGCAAAAAGTAAATATCAGAAAGGACAATGCAAGATAGGAGACTTACCCGAAATTTGACACAGCAAGCAGCCAGATATATTTTCAAGAATCACAGAATACACTAATTTTCCTTGGGAGTACAGCTCAAGAAACTTCAGCCTTCTATCTGTGGCAAGAACATGATTTTGCTTTACCTTTGGTCTAATTTTCAGCATGAAAAGTGCTTATATTAATGGCAATATTACCTCCCTCCCACGACTATTACCGACCTTTCCTCTCAAGAAAAAAACAGTCCCAAAAATTTATAAATCATAGTGCCTTCACTTCCTTAGAAGATCTGATCAAAATCCTCTCAAACAGATCCAATCTTGCCTTCAATTATTTTAACCCACATTGCAAAAATCTTCGCAGATTCAAGCCAAGATACAGTTTGATGATTCTACAATCCAAATTTTAAGTTTCATCCAAAAGGCTCTGAAAATTCAATATTAGTAAGTATTTACAAGCATTCAACACACATAAATCCAAGAAGAAAATGGGAAAAAGAAAGCTGGAACTGGAACTTTATTATATGGGTTGGATAAATCTAATTCTAAACCGGCCAAAAAGAGAGATTCATAGGAGTGAACAGGACCAACCCACTTGCTAATCTGGAGCGAAAAATTAGGTGTGGGGCAGCCTTTAAAGACTGAAACATTGAAAAACAAAAGAGGGAAGAAAAAGTGGAAATGTGTGTCTTTTGAGCTTGTGTGTGAGGGAGAGGTTTTGGGGTTTGGGGAGAAGATCGGTATTACAATCTGGTTTACAACTATCACGTGACATTGAAAAACAAATTGTTTATGCGACAAACGGTTTTTTTGATAATTCATACAGTATCAATCACATTGTGAGGTATAATTGTACAAATTGATTAATCCTTAGTGTGTGCAAGCAGGAAGAAAAAATAGGGACCATCAATCCAAGAAAACAGGGAAGGGAAAGAACTTTCCGTCCAAGAAAAAAAAAGTATTGAGGCATTCCATTTTTATTTTCATTTTAATCTCAAGAAGTTAAGATTACAGACTACACAAACCTAAAAATTCCATACGATAAGAGAATCTTATTGATGATTATCTGAAATAATCATACATTTAGATAATTATACTTACGATTTTCTCTACCACATCAACAATATGAAATTTTTATTCTATCTACCGAGGATAGAATATCAATTTTACAAATTATCAATTGAATTGAAAAAAGCCATTTATACAGTCATTAATTGGTTGTAAATTTTACAGCTCACTTACATTAGTGTGGGCCTCCCCGAATGCATCCCTCTTTACTCTTCACAGGAGTCAATTGTTTTGTTTATTCTTGCTTAAGATTTCAATTTTGGATAAGTAGCAACACGCGAGGATTAGGCATATGTGCACATCAATAAGAGAAGAAAGGTTATAAAATAATTTGACTCGTGGGATGTCGTGCTTCCAACCAATTCAATAAAATACTGAAAGTAAATTATTTTATTATTTGTTGCTTAAGAGCATGTTTGGCAAAACTTAAAATATAATTAAGCCCTTATTTGGTATGAATCAAAATTTTGATAAAAATCAAAGTCAACAATTAATTTTAATAACATATTTTATGAGATCTATAAATTTTCAACCACACATTTCATCAACTTCTATCAAAATTTACTAAAAAAAATTATTTTTGGCTACACCAAACAGGGCTAAATGTACTCTTTATTTACATTTTTAATATGATGATCAATAACTTACTATTCATTTATTATTTTCACATTGTAGGACTCATCAATTATAAGCACTACTAAATAAATACTTAGGGCTTGTTTGAGCCCCATTTTTTTTTTCGAAAAATGCATTTTATAATAGTGTTTAATGTTTTATGATGGATAATGTATGATTAAAAAATAAGGAAAAGTTTTGAGTTTACGTGTAATATTATTTTATTGAAGAACGTGTGGTTGAAATAAGATCAGATCACTATTCTAGAATACATTTTAATAGAAAAAATGGAGCTCAATCAAGGTCTAAATAAAGAGTAAAATAGTTTGTTTGTATAACTATAAAATTAAAAAAGTCCGACTTGGCATGTGCCAAACCTCACTTTTGGGCAGGGCTCTAAAAAACATAATGGGTTGCGATGCGTGGAGGCCAAGCTAGGGACTAAGCGAGTTTAGGCGAGGAATAGGCGTAAAAAAGCTTAATAAGACGTTTTCTTATTTTAATATTATTTTAATTTTTAATCAACCAATAAATTATTTAATAATTAAAAATAATACCTACCAAATATCTAAAACGGATTTATAGGAACTTTATACAGTTTTTCAAAAGTTTCCAATAAAAAGATAAGTTTCAAATGTAAACCAGTCTTTAAATTTTAACTTGAAAGAATTGTGAAAAAAAAATTTTTAAAAAAGATAATAATTACGCCTAGGCACGCATTAGGCACCAGCCACTTGGTTTGGCGTTTTCGTCGTGCATCGCTCCTAAACGCGTATTTAGAACACCACTTTTGGGCAGCCAGGACCAACCAAATATTGCAGCCGTGGTTGGTTTGATCCAACTAGTTTGACATATCTATCTTTATTTTATATTGACATTTAAAATATGAGACTAAATTTGCTTAATTTAACTTGTTCTACTTGTATATTTTATATCGAATTCAATTAACGGCTTAAAATAAGTCTAGTTAGTTCAAACTTACTCATTGGAAACACTTATCTCTATTATATATGAAGCTTTTGTCAACGGTCTAAAAACATATAGAAAGATAAAGAGGTGTCTAATTCATGCTTAAAAAAGTTAATAGTCGACTTAACTCAATTTACGCCTCCAAATAGAGGTAACAAATTAAAGTGGAGGATGGTGAAATGGTCTCACAATGAAGAAGGCCCCAACAGAGTACTCATCACTGTCTAGTTCAATCATGGTGTACCACCTTTTTATCAACGAACACATGGTGATGGGCAATATGTTTTCCCATTAATTACCAATATTACCAAGCATTCTAGTCTAGTCTCCTCAACAAAGCAAATATAATATATACAATATCCTCACTTTTAATTTATAAAGGTCATAATAAAGGGGAAACATAATTTTTAATTTGTCCAGTGTAACAACACAAATCATAAGTAACGTTGATGTTACTTAAGTGTGGTTCAACGTTCGCAGTCACTCCGATATTTAAGATTTTTATCATTATCACTTCGACTTTAAAATGAGTATAAAAAATAAGGTATTAAGTGTCAAAGCTCCATCAATTGGAAATGTATGTTCATTGGCCATTAAATGTTGTTGCCCTCGATCATTCGCTCATCGACAAGAAAATTTTTAATTGAAATAAAATTACAAACCAAAATAAAATTCTAACTAGCCATTAAAAACAGCGACATAGGCTTGTTGACCCTTTTACCCGGCTTTAATAGCACGTAAAAGAAAAAAAAAAAAAACCTCGTTTCATGCTCTTAAATGGCATAAAGTAACTAGCTAATGATTAAACACAAATACCTTGTTTACATCTTTATGCAGCTAATTTGACTAGTTTGATGTGATTGTAGAGGAATAAACAAAGACATTTTTTCAATTCAAAGAATATTACCACTAATCTTTTAAATCAACCATAGTCACATATTTTATGTCATTTGATTTCGAAGAATAAGTAGCCTTTTTGGAAAAAAAAAAAATGATCAAAGAACTATTGATATGACAAAAGAGCATAGGCCGGTGGAAAATAATGCTTAACGTGGAGGGACCCAAAGTCCCAAAAATCATTCTTTTATTTACTTTATCATCTAATGATGACTTCAAAATTCGGAAATAAAATGGTTTAATATGACATTGAAGCTAGTAAATGTTATAATTTAAAGTTAAATCGGCCGCTCATTTATATAAATTGAGCACAAAATAAATTTAGTCTACACGTAGCGAAGCATATTCAAGATGTACCTTATTCTATACGTATAAATCTTTAGATGAGATGTTGATTCTAAACGAAATTTGTTGATGACAATGTAAACATATAGAGATAAGAGATTCGGTAAAGCTATTCTTCAATGTGAGTCATCGTTTTCTACATTTTATCGTGCTCCAGTTTCTTTATGCAGGGCACATTGAAGTGAGAATGTTATGCTAGTGGCAACATTGGGGCCAACTTGGGGCTAGGAGTATAAGGGGTGCACGAACCCTGATCAACTTGGGCATAACCCGCGGTTTACCTCCGCCAGTTACTGAGGATCCGGTGGCTGGTGGTCCAGGAATTAGTCTGGCTAAGCTNCATAACCCGCGGTTTACCTCCGCCAGTTACTGAGGATCCGGTGGCTGGTGGTCCAGGAATTAGTCGGGCTAAGCTGGGATACCTGGGTATCAAAAAAAAAAATGAATCATTCAATTCTAATTGTGTTGATTCATGCCTTCATGCCATTTATTCAAAGTTTAAATTGCTAAAAAATTACATAAATTAATCCAATCCCCTCGCCACATATACTTTGAGTTTAGCTTTTTAGAGGTATAGTGATTGAACCGTTGAAGACAATAGGAAACGAAGAAAATGTTTAATTTTTATTTATACATTCAACGTCGATTTATGCTTCCATTGTAAGGCAGAAGAGACTGGACAATTGAGATAGATATATATAAACCATTGGTGACTTCTTTTACAACAATTCTTCGAATCTATAAAAAAGGAAGGCCAATGTAGTAAGCTACACTCCGAATTTCCAGATTTTTCAATACGTGAAAGTAATTTTATAAAGAGTTCGACCATAGATAGACATTTCTAAAGAACACCAACTTGTGTAAATGTTATTACAATATTATGGGAAATAAAAAATGGAACACACCTTATGAAATGAAGAAATCAAGATTGGCTCATTAGACTTTATGTTCCACGAAAATAGAACGCGTTGAACCACTTCTTCCAGAAGGAACTGCAAATCCATATCACGGAAATGCTGAATACTTCACTCATTTATGAGCTATTTGATAATTGTAAAACACCACAACGAATTCAATGCTTAAATGTATTTAACTAAGGGCTAGTAATTAAGAAAATTGATAACGTTTTAATAAACTTTATACTCGTTGTTTCCAAGTCCACCTAATGTATGCGATAAATAAGTGTATTTTTATTGTTTCTGCTCCTAATTGATTTGCCAGTGGAAAACTGTCTTCTATAGTTGAGAAGAAAGAGTTACATTCTTGCCTTTGGTTGATTCTCTTCAATCAACAATAGTGCACTACTTGAGAAGGTCCCTCATATAATGCGGTGATGAATGACTTCCTAAACTAGAATAAATTTCCGCCAAAATAGGGACAATGGCAAGCAAGACAAACTTGGAAAGCATGTGAAAAAGTCCAATCGAAGAATGAAAATTTTGACATCTAACATCCTTTATTCTGAATGCCATTAAGATAACTACTTATTATATGGCTACTCATCCATATGACAAGGTACCATCAACAACTGTACAAAATAAAGCTCAATTTGTGTCTAACATAGAGCATAATTGAGATGGCTAATGTCAGCGTGAGCTGTGAGGAGAAATTTAGGGATTGATTTTAGGCAATAAAATCAATCTACTTTAGGCGTTAATTCCCCTATCAAGGGAATAGAATCATTCAAAATTGTACAGTCAAAAATATGCTTGAATCTTTTCCTATTTAGTTGTACCATCCTTTCTGTAAATTATTCAATGAAAAAAGACTAGAATTGCTTCATGGTATGAGAGCATGGTACCCGATTAAACACCTTCTTCCCAAGCCCTGTTCTAACCGTGCTCTTCCCAAGCCCTGTTCTAACTGTGCTCTCTTGAGCATTTATTCAAACACATGGAGGACACTAATGTCCTTGATAATCCCAATCACCTACCACCCGAAACCAACACTCTCTTTACAGAATTCACAATGAAGATGACTGAGACTTTGAATAAAGCACAGACATCAACCCCAACTACCGAGCCTTCACCCCAAATTGGCATCAAATTGGATGGCTCCAATTATGCCCTATGGTCTCAAGTTATGGAGATGAACATAGCTGGAAAAGACAAACTTAGTTACCTGAATGGAGATGCCCCTCCACCACTACCGACTGATCCGTCCTTCCGCAAGTGGCGCACGGAAAACGCCATCTTCAAGGGTTGGATAATAAACTCGTTGGACCCCACCCTCATTGGCAACTTCATACGATTCTCTACCGCTGAGGAGGTTTGGGATGCCATTGCAACTACCTTCTTTGATGGGAAGGATACTTCCCAAGTGTATGAACTCCAGCAAAGAGTGGCTCAGTTGAGGCAATCAGGTGGCTCCATTGAAATACTACACGGATTTACAAGGATTGTAGCGTGAAATCGACTTTTGTCACCCAAATCAGATGGTTTGCTCCAAAGATGTTCAAAGTTTCAATAAATTAATACAAGAGGATAGGGTTTATACTTTTCTGGAAGGTCTTGATGACAAGCTCGACAACATCAAGGCAAGCATTTTATAGATGAAACCATTTCCCTCAATTGAACAAGTGTCATGTCCATCGGGAGGCCATCAGGCAAGCAATGATGATCACCGACGTCGACACCTCCCCAGGAGCAGTTCTGGCTACAAAAGGAATGAAACTTGGGCTGTCTTCTTTAGGCTCTAGAAAGCAGATTGACTTTAACAAGTCCAAGGGTGAGGGTAAAAGTGAAAAGTGCTCTTATTGTGGGAACTTTAAACACACAAGTGAAAATTGTTTTAAGCTCGATGGGTACCCTGAGTGGTGGCACGAATTGAAGGAAAAAAGAAGGATGGAGATAGCACTGATAGATGAAAGGGCAAGGCAAAAATGGTAATGGCGGAATCACAATTGTCTCTAATCCCTCAGATTGAGCCTTCTCACAATGAGAACACTACATCGGATTTATGTAACCTTGTTTCAGCATTTATTACTACCCCCAGTGACAAGAATAATAATGCTTGGTTAGTTGATACCAGGGCTACAGATCATATGACTTATGATGCAAATGATTTTACTCGATCATCCCCGCCTCGACGCACCAGTGTTGCAAATGCTAATGGGGTTATTTCCCGAGTCACAGGGGCTGGCTCTGTATCTTTGTCTCTTTCCTTACACTTATCCAATACTTTACTGGTGCCTTCACTTTCACATGAATTGTTATCTGTAAGTCAAGTAACTACATAATTAAATTGTGCGGTACTAATTTACCCCACTTTTTGTCTTCTTCAAGATATTCTCACCAAGGAGATTCTTGGGCGTGGTACTAAAAATAGGGGATTATACTATACAGAAGATTTGAGTATGGGTCGAGCTCATCACATATAGAGCAATGGGAGGGATCGACAGATATGGTTGTGGCATCGTCGTCTAGGACATCCATCTTTCAATTATTTGAAGCATCTATTACCTAGTCTTTTTTCAAATACCGTGATTTCTGACTTTGAATGTGATACTTGTATTTTGGCCAAACGTTACCGTACATGAATAAAAGTACTATTCCATTTTCCTTAGTACATTCTGATGTGTGGGGTCCCTCACCTCATCTATTGGATCTGGGGTCCGTTGGTTTGTTGATGATTGCACTCGCATGACCTGGCTCTATTTATTAAAACATAAAGATGAAGTGTTTAAGGTATTCCAATCGTTCCATGCCATGATCCTTACTCAGTTCTTTACCAAACTCCAAGTTCTTCGATCCAACAATGGTGGTGAATTTGTGAATCAGCGCTTCCATAACTATTTTGAACAACATGACCTTATTCATGAGACATCATGCCCTCAGACTCCCCCAACAAAACGGCGTTGTTGAACGAAAAAATAGGCACCTTCTTGAGACTACCAGAGCTATTCTACATGGAGATTTTGCCCCGAACTCTTACTGGCCTGATGCAGTGTCCACAGCAGTCTACCTGCTCAACCGAATGCCTTCCAAGGTCTTACATTTTAAGACCCAACTTCAAGTCCTCGCATTTCATGTCTCGATACCACAACACTCATGCTCCCTCCCTGAGTTTTTGGTTGTGAAGTTTATGTACACCTTCACAAAAATCAAAGGACGAAGGTTGATCCATGCTCTTCGATGTATGTTTGTGGGCTATGCATCAGAAGGGGTACAGGTGCTACGATCCTTTAACGAAACGCACCATGTAACTATAGATGTCACCTTCTCAAAGATCAACACCTTTTTTTGACCAACCAACTCTCCTCTTCAGGGAAAGACAAAGGAGAAAGAGTTAAAATTGGCCAAATATAGAAACGGCAGCAAAGCCAGAAAAGGAACTGGTTTAGACAAAAACTGAATTAGGAAATGATATAGAAGTGGAATCAGACTCCCAACCAGAAGTTTAACCAAACTCTCCCCTTCCTTCGGTACCTGCAAATCCATCTCTTGAGAATATGTCTGAGGTAAGCACCCATGATATAACTTCTCATATAAATTCAGATACTCCTACTGGATATAAGTTACCTTTCACGCATAATCGGATAAGCCGCCCAACAGATACTCTCCAAAGAACGGGGGTCAAAGTATCCAATTGCGAACTACATGTCTACGACTAATTACCTGAACCTTTGAAAGCCTTTGCACATGTACTCTCATCAAATCATATTCCGACGAGAGTTCAAAAAGCCTTGTCAGACCCAAAATGGGCTCGAGAAATGAAGTAAGAAATGAAAGAACTGCTAAAAAATAACACATGGACCCTAGGTCCATTACCTGAAGGGAAGAAAGCAATAGGATGCATATGGGTATTTTCCATCAAGAACAAGGCAGATGGATCTATCGAACGATACAAAACAAGGCTGGTAGCAAAAGGCTATACGCAGGCATATGGGGTGGACTACTAAGTTGCAAAACTAAACACGGTGCGAATTCTAGTGTCGATTGCAGCCAACTTGGACCATTACACCAACTTGATGTAAAGAATGTCTTCCTCCATGGCGATCTTGATGAAGTATACATGGATCTCCCTTCGGGTTACACGTGCCCTTCAGACGCCAAAGTCGTGTGTAAGCCGCAAAGGGCATTATATGGACTGAAGCAGTCACCACGAGCATGGTTTGGGCGATTTAGTCTGGCAATGAAGAAGTATGGGTTCAAACAAAGTGACTCAAATCACACACTGTTTCTAAAGCATAGAATGGGCAAGATAACCGCTCTAGTAGTGTATGTGGATGATATGATCATCACAGGGAATGACGTGGAAGAAATATCTAAAACTCAGAAACAGGTAGCAACTGAGTACGAATAGAAGAACTTGGGAGGACTCAAATACTTTCTGGGGATTGAAGTCGCGAGGTCCAGGCAAGGCATATTTGTAGCGACCGAGAAAATAAAATAAAATAAA
>CAIGRT010083013.1:0-17662 GCA_903798405.1 Fraxinus platypoda
TGCTCATTGTCTACTCGAAGAATCATGTTTTCGTCATATACATCAATAAGTACTCTCCCGGTAGCTAAGAAAGGTCTTCCTAAGATTAACGGAATATTTGAATCTTCTTCACGTCCAAGATAATGAAATCTGCTGGGAATATGAACTTATCAACCTTGACTAGCATATCTTCAATGATTCCCTTTGGTCTTCATTTGATGTTGCTTTTTGTTTGTGTTCCTTGCGTCTTCGTCTGAAAGTACGTTCTATTTTCGAGTCAAACGGTTCAAGATCGTCGCCTTGGGTACAGAACATACAACGAATTCTTTTTTTTTTAATAAAAGGAATAAAATCAAATCAAATCAAATAACAGTTAAAAATAAAATAAATTAAGATTAAAAGTAAATAGTCCCCGGCAACGACGCTAAAAATTTGTTGCGTTTTTTATATCGCAAGTGTACGATATCTTAACAAGTTATATAGTGGACATTTGAGTCCGGATTATTTGACAAAAGCAAATAACTATTTATGATGATTGTGATATTTTTTTCCTAACTATTTTTAACGAATTGAAAATGTAAAATGATTGCAAACAATAGATAATTAAAAATTCAAATATGTGATGAATATTAGGGAATAACAATTTCATCTATTGATCACATTTATTCTTAATTCAAAATTTATAACCTAATGTAGTGTTCGATCGAATTCTTATATTGTATTCAATTTACTCATCTCGAGTTCTCATTGAGCCTATTTAACTAATTCAATTTCATATCTCTATGTGAATCAACTTTAATTAAACGAAACGTTAGTTCTAAGAATTCATATTATGATCACAATAATTAGTATAGGTATCTCTATACGTTATACTAATTTATCGAATTTGACTATATGATCTAAATCTCAAACTCACATCTCGATTCGTAAGAAATTCACATAATCATCAAATTATTGATAAGGTAATTTAATGCATTAAACTCATAATAAAATCAACGCATAAATAAATAAATCACAGAAATCTTGAATAAAAAAAATAAAGGATCACAAGTCGACTAAATTGTTTTCTCTAATATAAAAATTAGTTATTCATATTGTAAAAATAAAAATGCGCAAAAGTGGAAAAATATCACCAAAAATTAACGAAACGTGAAAATGTATAGTATTTCCAATCTCCTTTCCTTTCCTTTCTTTTTCTTTTCTTTCTTTTTGCTGCCCAACCATTTTCTTCCTTGACTTTTTCTTTTTCTCTTTCTTTTTTCTTCTTTTCTTTTCTTTCTTTTCTGCTTCAACTGGTCTTTCTCTGTTTTCCTTTTCCACGTTCTTTTTCTGTCTTTTTCCCCGTGTGTTTTTCCTCTACGTGAATGTGTCCCCCTCTTTTTTGTCTGCCGCAATGCGTGTGTGTGTGTGTATATATATATATATATATATAAATATATATCCAAGCCCACTTGAGTTCCATTCCCATTGAAATTCGAAGTTGAGACCCATTTAGTGTAATATCTCTCCAAAGTTTCATCTTTCTCAAATATTGCAAGTTAGTCCTTGAATTCATCAATTGTGCAACCACTGTCCTTCTCAAATTCTAACTTGTGGAATTTGATCCCAAAATTATAAATTTTATTCGATTTTGTCATTCTTCCCTTCCAATTGCTAAGAAACGAGTCCAATATTTGAATTCGCCATTTTTTCGCTATTTTGCATTCTTTTCTTCAATTATTTATCAAACATAAAACTTTACCTACAAAATGCAATATAACATAAATTATGTAGAATTTACTCCAAAAGACAATAAAATATCATGATTTATGGCACCAGATAAGTGTATAAACAGTTCTTGAATTATCACATTGGATGTCTACTTCTTCAACTCCAAGAAATAATGTATGACAAGATGTAGGATATATGTTTTGTATAAAAAGTTTCTTCAAAACTTTGCAAAGAATATGGATTTTCTATGAATGGCTCCTTTCTCTATGGATGATATGTTCTTTTACGTGTAAGAGCTTCCTAACTTCCTCCTCTTTGAATAGATGAAGAATTATATTTATAGACCAAAAAATTAAGTCAAAAAATGTGCTCCAATTGCTTATCAAGAAATGGTTGGCTCAAACAAGGAAAACAAATCTTCTATCGAAAATTGGTATGGGCAATAGCAGCGATCAGAGACGGATTGAGGGGGTAGCCCGGTCCAGTCCTTGGCTCCCCTTTTTTTAGTGTAAAAAAAAAAAAAAAATTTAAATTTTTCTTTTTATGTGTAAATTAACTTTTTTCTACGTATTAGCCCGACTTGTAGTCCGGTCCTAAATCCGTCCCTGGCAACGATCGCACATGCATAGATTTTTCTCTCTGGAAGTCATAATAATGGCCTTGAGATTGCAAGGCCTATCTTTGCTTTTCCTCACTTTGGTCCTCAAATTTCTCTTTTTGTTTCGCTCGAGTCCTTTCTATGAACACTTGTGGTCCTTTATCTTTGAATCTTTATAATTTAAACCTTCCCTTTTCTCAGTCGTTCTCAATTGATCAAATGCAAATTCCGAAATTTTTTAATTAAGTCCCCAAAGTTTCTAAATGTTGGATTTATCTCTCGAAATTTGTTAATATCTTCAGATTGCCCTCTTAATATTTCATAATGATCAATTGCAATCACATGGATCTTGAATTGCTCTAAATTGTGCTTCAAAATGCCTTTTTCACTCCAATTGCATCCAAATAAGTGTATAAAATACACTTATTATGGAGGGCAAAGAATGGAACAACATGAAATTGGAACAATTTTTGCCATTAGAGGGTAAAGAATTTGGAAATTTGAGATTATTGGTACTGAAAGAAGCCCGTGTAACAGATTCTATGTTGCAAAATCGAGTTCATGAAAATCCACTGATAGAAGGTTTAATGGTAGAAAGTTGCTCTACTGTTCAAAATTTGCATGTTGCTTAAAGAAAGCTTTGGTATTTATAGTTTGCGGTCAAAATAGATACTGCAAATCTGATGGAATTACAGTATGGTCATAGGCGGATTTAGGTGGGTTCATGTGGGTCAGCTAACCTCACATTTTTTATTTTTCTTATTTTATTTTTTATTCACGTTTTCCCTATTTGCACGAGTTTTTTCTTTCAAATTCCAATCTCCAAAATTCCAAATGTCATTCTTTTTTCAAAGACCTTATCATTTTCACCAAATAGGTTTATTTTCTACTTATGTAGTCTGCACCAATACCAGCAATCGTTTTTGCCTCACCTCAATGTTATACGTCTCACGATCCCATGGTTTGAAAAATCGCCCTTTTTACCGATTCAACTACTTTTAGAATTGTTAAAAAAAAAATTAATTTATGGAGCCAATTGCAGATTGTTTTTATTTTTTTTTATCAACTTTATTGATGTATATACTTGGGTTCATGCACAAATGAGCATCTCAGCCGACTTATTTGTTAGAAAAATGGGTTCGTGTTTTTTGCTAAATAAAGTAAGTTCCTACTGTATAATTTTATTTTTATTGAAAACATTTCTATCGATATCAAGTTACGACTTCGATCTCACTTCTGAAGTAAGCAATGACTTGCCCTAACTCGAATGTTTTTGAATGTTAGAATATTGGAATTCATTGATGGATTTTGGTTTTTGTGAAATTGGTTGTTCTCTATTTTGATCTAATTGAGCCCTATTTTTTCAAAGAAAAAAAAAATGCATTTTGGAATAGTGATTTGATGGAGAATATCATGTGATTAAAAAATAAGAAAATTTTTTGGATTTATGTGTAATCGTATTTTATTGAATAATGTATAGTTGAAAATAAAAGTGAGAAAAATGTATTTTGGCAATAACGGGGACCAAACATTGTTTTGCAATTGATACTTAGAATAGATAAGCAATTATTACTTTTGAGTTTAATACCAAAAAAACATGAAAAAAATTTTGAACAAAAATCTTCATTTTTTAGTGGAGCAAAATAATGGTGAAACAAGTGTTTTAAGACAAAAAGACGTTCAGTAAAAGTTATTTTAACTATTTTTTTGACCCCACAATGAAGAATGTCCGATTTTTCCATTGAGTGTGATGGAAAATGATAACTTCTATTTACTTCAATGATTTAATGATCGAAAAGTTTAGTGTATGTGTTTATATGAGCTCGATTATGAACTTGCATGATATGCCTGGGAACTCGATAGATTTTGCCTTGAAAAAATTGAATATTATCAACAGAAAGAGATGCCATTAGGTATGTCCTTGTGCATGGAGTGATGCTATCTTTACTGCAAAATCTATCACAAAATTGGAGGTTGTGTAATTCACTTCCGGAGAAATTTCAGTTTCTGTGAATCTACCTTCTCCTCAAGAGCTTGTTTTAAGAAACTTGTCTTTGAGTTGCTTGATATTGGAAAAAATCATTTGTGGCTGTCCCGTAGTTAGGAAATTATATCTTGATTCATTGGATTGAATGACAGAACTTAAAATCTGACTTATGGAATTTTGAGTTTACCTTTGTCATAATCATCGTGGTTGATGCACAAAATCTTACGATTTTTCGCTACATCTGGCAAAGAATCGAAGGACATGTAATTGTGAATCATTTGTTTAGAATTTGACATCAATGAAATGGTAAAAGCGGTGTGACCGATATTATGTTGCAAAATCTAGTTCTTGAAAATCCATTCCTAAGGGAGTTACTGGTAGGAGAATGTTCTAAAGTACAAAATTTGCTTATATCTTCTCAAAGCATCAATATGTTGGCTTCTTTAAGTGGAAAGCACCGATTCAGGTCAAAATAGTTGCTCCAAGTCTAACAAAATTTTGTAATAACGCTAACTTTTTCATCAGAGATATCATCGCCTCTACTGGAGGCTTCAATCAATATGACGCCGAACTGAGAGACTTGTGCGAAAAATTACAGAATTACAAAGAACTGACTCTGCTGTCGAAAGGATGTTGACTTAATCGTACCTCAAACAACGTGAAACAGTCTCCTTCCTCCAGCACTTGGCCTCAAGAATTTGAAGGTCCAAATCAAAACTGCAGTGTCAATGGATTTGAAGAGCTTCATGTTTGTAAAGAGGATGCTTATGAACGTAAATAGGATGGAATTTCTTGGATTTCATAAGAGGATTAAGAATTCAGTTCAGACGAGGCATCAATTAATTATAGGATCGTGAATCTTGTTAATTCTTGAAGAAACCTAGTTCTCTTGTTATAGTATCACACAAGTTTATCTATTGATCTTTTCTTTAAATTCATCAACATGTATCTCTTCAAATGTTTCACATTTCAGACTAAGGTCTAACACTAAACACTGCGTTCAAAAACATCAGTGTAAGTGATCATTTGTTACATACACTGGTTGCGCATTTGTCACCCAGTAGGTGATTAGACAATATAATGAACAAGATTGTAACTTATTTTTCTTCTTTAATATTGATTAGTACTGTCTAAACTTCCTTACCAAGCATGCCGTGGATGTTTTAAAACCATTATCGTGTTTCCTTTTGCATTGTGAATTCAGATAGGTTTTGAAATCTCAAAATTCCATCCAACAATTCATATTGCTAAATTTAAATTGTAAATTCAACATAGGCCCCCTAGTTGTTTACACATTCAGAAGGAGTTTACTTTATTCGTCAAAGAAGAACAGGATAGATTTACAGAAGATAAAGATGAACTATCATTCTCATTCAACCAAAAGAAATCAACAAGTTGATGCAATGGCCTCCATAAGTGCTAAAATGAATCGCATTTGGTTTGCCTCGTCGATTCTAGAGAAGGGCGGGAGATGAACAAACAGAGAGTTATGGCCTTTCTGTTCTGCATACCGGAGGGAGTGATAGTACACAAAGTTGCATACAAAACGACCTGCATCATTGGATATTGTCACATCAAATCCCTTCCTCCTCAGCAACTCTAGGATTGCCTCAATAGGGCAAGATGTCTACGTAAAATCGATAGATATATGTTAGTGCATACATGGAGACTGAAGCAATACAGAGCATGGCTGATAAGCAGTACTAGACTTGATAGGATTGTGAACAAAATCTTCTTACTTAATATTGTTCAAATGTGAACTAGTACAAAAATGAAAAATCAATTATAGAAAAGGATCTATTACCCTTCTAATCTGATGTATTCCTCCATCTCCAAGAATTATAGGCAGTTGCTGAAAAACCAAATTGAATTCAGACAAACTGTATTAGTTACCTTAAAAAGCAAAAAATAGCAAAAACCAACCTGAGGTTGCCACCCGAGCTCATCGGGACAACAAAAACTGGCTTCGTTTACTGCTTGACGCTCAATGGAAAAATTCATCGCCCCATTATTCACACCCAGATGAAGCTGAAACAAGAAACGATGATAATATTCGACTTGAAACCAAAAATCCCAAGGTTTATCTCCATCAATCTTGTTATTGAATATAATTTGAACAATCATGCTACATGTACATAATTATTCACACAATCTTTTACACCCCCTCACATGGAGGGGGGTCCCACACACAATAAAATATTCTCGCGCACTGTTCATGTGAGAGAGGTGTATGTACACCTGGTGTACAAGCAGNATCTTTTACACCCCACTCACATGGAGGGGGGAGAGGGGTCCCACACACAATAAAATATTCTCGAGCACTGTTCATGTGAGATAGATGTATGTACACCTGGTGTACAAGCAGCTTAATCCTAATTTGAATATAGTGAAAGAGGTGCATTTTTAAACTCACCCATACAATCTTTTCATTGTCAAGACGGGATCCAGTTGATATCCCCGACTCCATGACCTTGTAAAAGGTGGAAATTGCGCCATCTCCCGCAGTTTCAAGAACCATGCAAATTCTCAAATTAACACCAGGAGGCAGTAATCCTGCAGTAGCCACATAATTCCTCAAATTATTTACTATTGTCTCAGTTGGATTCTCAGCAACTCCCTGAAATTTCTTAAATCCAGTCACATTAATAATGACAGATTTTCGCCCCTCGGATCCCATCTCTTTCTGGTTTGATTTCCTATTTGCAACAAAAGTTAAAATGATTAGCTGCTAAGTCAAAACTTGGTGAATGCATTATCAATTTCAATTACCAAACACCTTAATTCAACAGCTGAATTAAATAACTGCAAAATGAGCTAAAATAGGAAATCATCCAATACAGTTCTGAGATGTTCGGTAGAAAATATTGGATAGTACTTGACAACATCAAAGAAGATGTGAGTCGTGTCTAAAACTGGATAACAACCATACACTTCACTCTTCAGACATACCAAATATATGAAGCTTAATCAAAACAAAGACACAACAAGAAATGAATATTTTTTCATACCATATGAATCAAAATTCTACATCAAATTAACATTCAAGAATCATCTAAACATGCATGAACATGTAAAAAAAGTGGAAAAGGTAATCACGCAGAAAATTTACCTTAATTTCTGCTATTCTCTGCTGCTCTTAGATTTCAGGAGTGGAATTCAAGAGTTGGTGACGCTGATGTTTTCAATGGAAATCTTAAAGAAAATGCCCACTTATAATCTTTAAATTACAATTAGACCATTTTCTTCTCTTACTTCTTATCTTGGTAAAATGCTTGTCTTTTACTATCTGGCCAAATTACAACAGTAACAGCTTTTGGCATTTTTAGCAGTCAGCAGCATAAAAGGTGTGAACGCATTGCCCTTTGTTAAGAAAAGAACAATGAAGAGATAATGCCTAGGAAAATTTACCAACAAACTGCATCATCTTTCTCTTGATCTAATCCCCAAACCCTTTTTTGTTTTTTGTTTTATTTGTGGGTGGAGGGGGGGCCGGGGGGGGGGGGGGGGGGGGGGAGGGAAGACAGAGGGGAGGCGAGGGGAAGGGGGAAGTAGTGAAAAATTAGAGGGGGGGGGGGGGGGGGAGTGGCTGCTGAAATCTTTCATACTCTTGAAAAGCAATGAATAGGAGCGTGCTATTGCTGAGAGTACTCAAATTCACTAGTATACTTGAATGCATACAATTGCTTGAGAAATCAATCTAAGTGTATGTTTGGCACAGCTTAAAGTAAAATGTAAGGTCGAATATTTTTTTTTTATCCACACAATTCGTTAGATCCACAATTACTATTCACTTATTATCAATGAATTACTCGTAGCTTATCAACACGTAAAGGCTCCTCTTAATATTTGTAGTAGGAGGATTCAATACAAAAACCTTAGATGCAGTACATGGAATGTACAAATGTATACATGCATTTTAGAAAAGTTCATTTGATGTGGATTCACGAATACAACAGATTCATTACTGTTCCTTCAAGATGCAATGTAGAGAACTTGACGTGGAGACCAACTACATAAATCTTTCTGAGGTTCATGTTCACAAGCTAAGGTTATTTTTCTAGCCCTTGATTATCTTCAATTTGATGTACCAAACATAATATTACCATTTGCTTGATCCCAATAACAATCCTACCAATCCATTCGCACACTTTTAGATTATATTGGGGAACATAAAATGACAACATATTTATCTGTTTCAAACTTTCAGGACACATTTAGTATATGAGAAGTGAAATGCCAAATCGAACAATGTAAATAATCTCATTAATTCTTTAAGAAAGGTATACCTCGAAATGAGCAGTGGTTATCAATCGGCATACAGGACACAAACGAACAGAACCTTCACAATCTTTACACAGACAGAGGTGTCTACAAGGATTAACAATATACACACCTCCTTCATTTTACATAATTTACAAACCATATTATTCTTCACAGATTTAGGCTTCCCCCACCCACCTGGTAAGCTGAGGTAATTGTTTGGATCAACGAAAGATGCAGCATCGTCCATGTCACTATCTCCAAATCCTTCTTTCCCTTGGTTAGAATCTTGCATTGCCTGTTGGAGATTGGTTTTTAGTATGTTACACACGGACTCATTATACTTGGCCATATAGCACCAACTCTGGGCTTCAGCTGTAACTTTCTTCATTCTCTCAACAAGTTCCAGGTTTTTACGAGTTATAATCTTGAACTCGAGATCTTTCTCCTGCAACTTTTTACTGACCTGGTTCTTTAGAGCAGTCAATAAAGACGTTGTGTCTCTGCTTTAAGTCCCTTAACCCTTTGGCTACAAATTCTTCCTGTTCAAATGAACTTAAAATTAGTGGTGGCACAAAATCAGGTACAGGAAGTTGTAAGCAAAATTAAATTGCACGGATTACACCTAGGAAGAGGGACCTTATTTGGATACAGAATGATAGTTGACCATATTACTGAAAAATTAATTCAAAAAAAAAAGAAATGGTTAGAAGTACCTGAATTCTGATACAGCAAGTTGCAAGCAAAATTAAATTGCACGGATTACACCTAGGAAGAAGGACCTTATTTGGATACAGAGTGATAGTTGAACATATTACTGAAAAATTAATTCAAAAAAAAAAAAAAAAAAATGGTTAGAAGTATCTGAATTCTGATACAGCAAGTTGCAAGCAAAATTAAATTGCACGGATGTACCTAGGAAGGGGGACCTTATTTAGATACAGAATGATAGTTGACCATATTACTGAAAAATTAATTCAAAAAAAGAAATGGTTAGAAGTACCTGAATTCTGATATACTTTTCGAGTTCTTCATTCTGCCGGTCAAATTCTGTTTTGATGTCATTGCTCAGAGAAGATATAATTGATGATGAATCCAACATACTTCCACTTGCAGAAGTAATAGAGGAGTTACGCTCATCGTCATCATAAGACAACCTTAAACCAGTCGACACAGGATTCTGTTTCAAAATGATTCTCAGTCGATCAGCTTCATCATGTTATTTAAGCAAATTTGAAGGTTCTGCTGCCTAGAGATTGCTTCTGCATCCCTGCCACATTCATTAGGTGGGAGACCTAGACTGCCATGATCATTTGGAAGAAACTTTACTGATCCGACGTGAAAATCAATTGGCAGTTCGGCACCGTAAAACAAATAGAACATAACACATCTAAGAGTGAAACCAATAAAGATTCAAAAGACGAGGTGATTAATTATTTTTAACTCAAGCAGTACAAATATTTAACCCAATGGCAATTCAGAAACGTTTCGGAAAAGTTCAGTGGCAACTCAAGAAAGTTTTAAAGTTCAATGACAACTGAAGAACATTTGAAAAAATTCGATAGCAATTGAGATATTTAACCCTAGATATTTCAATGAAGACTTACCAAAAATACACACTTATTCGAGACATAAAATTAGGAAGTAGATTGTGATTTATTTAGAATTATTTTGTGATTTATTTAGAATTATTTTCTTGACATAATTATTGCTCTAAGTTATCAGATTTTTATATTTTGGTATTTTGGCAACTTTCCAGTATTGTTATAAATGTAATTATGTATAGGACTAGCATTTCTCACTAATTTGGATCCCAAGAGCTCACATCTAGGGAAGGCTTGGCATCTCGACATTGACTCTTCACCTCGTAATGTTGTGTCCCTTCCAACAGAAAGACTGAAGGAGATTTCACGGTGCATGCTTCCACAGAAGTATTCAAACTTATTCAATCAACCAGAGTGTCTTAATGGCCTTTTTGGTTGGATGGACTTGACAATATTAAAAAAGAAAAGAAAACTAAAATCTTGGCTGGTCGAGTCCAATCCAGTGACCAAAATGTGCCCTAAACGTTTACATGCCAAATTTAATAATAAAAAATATCCAGTTCAGAAAGTGTTGCTATCATAACCATCTTAAATCAGAAGGCATAACTGTTAATGACTTTATCGTGCAACTATAGGTACTTAATCATCATCATTATATATCCCTTGTTCTGAGGGAAAATATCGAGTGAGCAGAAACCAGTAAGCAAGTAACTTATGTAAATGCAGTAAAAAGAGCATCCTTATACATCACCTTATAGACACGATTAGATTAAAATCTTTGCATGAACCAATATCCCAGATATGTTAATATGGATTTTATGACTTACAAATTCCATGTAACTGTAGCTGATTCAATGCCTTGGCAGACACAGGGAATGTTTGTTGTCAAGGAAAGGATGGACAGTATAATTCTTGTTGTTACCTCCAAACATTTCAAAAAACTATTTAATATACTAGGGAAGTCCTTCTGAAGAAGGAAGTATACTATTCAACTGTATTCAAGCCTGCAAATTAAGAAGAAAAGAGTTGTGTTTAAAACGTGTACATAAATACTCGAGGTTATAAAACAAGACAGAATTGAATTACAAAATTGACCATGATATTTTTGTTGTTTCTGTTAACCTTCCTTCCCACAGATATCTCACATCTCATGTATTTCTTTTTTCCTTACTTCCCTAATTCCCTTTTTCACTTCTGATTAATTTGCTTTCTTCTTCTTCCTTCTTTTATTTCCTTAATATTTCTATTCATTATTTCCTTAGTAGGAGAAGTAGGAGTGTGATTAAAAAAGTTGACTATAAGAAGCATTTCTCAAGCCAAAGATGGGGAGATATCAAATCAAAAGATTTTTGAAATTGTATGATATTGAATGGAACAAGGATTTTATTCAGTTGTCACATTATATTGCTCACATATGATAAAGACTAAAGCTCATTACACTGTTTCGGCAGCATGAGACTCATACATCAACTATTTATAGCGAGTTGGTTAATCAATGATGACCATGTAATATGTTCCACATAAGGAAATCAGTTCTTTGCCTGAAAGGCTGAAACATGGAAAGGCCAACATCAAAAGCGCATACTAGCATAAAATGAACATGAATATGACAACTTAAATGAGAGGAAACTACTCAGACGGCAGTGGAAAATGGATTAGGAACTTTACACGTTTATAAGCTAGATATTATTTTAGCATTGCTTAGTGGTGGAAAATGCACACCTCAGTAATATTTGAAATATCCTATTTTGGTTATCATATAAATTATGCACTTCATTGTTAAACCAGAAACCTTGCCAGAATTGTGCCTTAGTAACAGACCTCAATGACCATACTCCCCAACTCTAAAACTCTATGTCCAGCAATATTTTCTTTTCAAGGAAGCAGAATGTTAAAACCAAATACAAACGGAAAAGTATCGATCATAAAACTTACTATAACAACATAAGAGTTTAATCAAAAGGATGAAGTGCTAATTTATTGAAATCTATCGATGCTATCAAAACAAATAAACTGATAAATTGAAATCTCCTTAATTCAATCAACGTCAAATCCAACAATCAAAGTTGAGGGAGAATTATTTCAGATTTCAACTCCGCGGAACTCAAAGAACTGATAAGCAGAAACATTTCACTTCACACTAGAGTAATAAAGAGGAAAAATGTTTGGCAAAATACTAACACGATGGACAAAAAAATTAGCATATTCATTATTGCACCACAAAAAAAATAAAATAATAAATAAATCTCACATGGCATATAGAACAATCACAAAATAATGAGATGACAGAAAATGCAACATCCAGAATTAAATTCAAAACTTCATCATCTATAGATTCCTTGTGTCTTGTAACTTCAAACCAAACAACACCATCAGGATCAAAAGGAACAACAAACACATACTCGCTACAGTAGAACTCCAGTTAAGACTTAAGATCATCAAACTAGATAAACAAGCTCTTTTTTGTCTTTCAAGTTTCAATTGAAGTAATGAAAAATAATCAGCAAGATTTTTAATAATCACGAGAGTCGAGACCTCATAGATAGATTCAAAAAATTAAATCCCTCTTTATACTGCAGTTGAAAATCCTTCTCCAACCACAAATAAATAAAAACCGTAAAATACCAATAAAAACTTAATACTTGTTCACAAACCAAAAATAAATAAATAAAACCACAAACACACATGATTTAAAAAAAAAAAAGTGGGGCGGTTTCAACTTAAAAATGCAATACCTTTAAGGGTCGTTTGCAAAGGGTCGATCAGATTATAAAAAAACAGAGCATTATTTTCATGTATGTCAAAAATGCTTTCTGGGTTTTGTTCAAAATGCTGATATAAAAGGTAGATATTGATAAAATAATCAGAAACTGTCAAGTTATGAAAATTAAAAAGAAAATAATATTTTGATCTTGAACATGTAATAGATGTTAAAAATGCTTTCTGGGTTCTATTAAAAATGCAGATATGAAAGGCAGATACAGATCAATTAGATCGATCATAGAGTGATTATGGTCCCGTTTGGTAGAAGGGTGGACGATGTGTTGGGTGGCTGTTACAACAAAGAAACGGCCAAAAAACTGAAAAATTGTTTTCAAGAGAGGAGCGAGGGCCGCGCATAAAATTACACACATCAAGAGAGTGACAGATGGAGAGGGGGAGCAGATTATCTGAAAACACTCTCCTCTGTCAGTTTCAGAAATTCATGATTCTGTCCCGTCCAATTTTGTTTTTTCTTTTGTTTGATTTCCAACAAACAATTTGTTTTTTCAATTTTCTTATAAGGGGGATTCGACTTTCATGATTCTCTTTTTGAGCTATATATATTTTCTCATGTCAAATTTTCGCTATTGATGCCGTTAGAGATGGCAACTGAGCCAAGTAGCTCATGGGCTATTCAAAATCAATCCATGGACAGTTTGGCTCGATTCTGGGCAAGTCCCAGCACGAGCTGAGTGATAATTTGGAATGACGAGTCGAGTCAAACTTGACGAGTGGCTCGTGGGCACTGCCCACAAACTTGGGCTGGCATGAAACATTGATCAAACGGTCACTAAGTTGAAATTTTGGGATCCCAATAATCACTGAATTTTTTATTTTTATTTTAAAAAACTCTATAAATACTTCTCATTTCAATTCATTTTCTACACAAATTATCTACAACTATCTTCTATATTCTCTACAATCAAATTCTCTCAATCAATCCCAATTCAATTTATACATTGTACATCTTTATACATTTAATATTTATATAATTCAAATCTCAATTCAATTCTTTACATTCTACATTTTTTAATTTATACATTTCATCTTCATCCAATTTACATTATCTACTATAATTCTATTTTATCTTTATACATTTTAATTCTATTATATACAAATGGATCACAATTATTCGATGACAACTTAACTATGATGTCGCAATCTTAATTTCATAGTGAATTTTCCAGTCTCGGTGATATCTCCATTCCTGACAATTGTCGACTTTAGGCGTTGACAATTATCACGGGAGTAGTAATTCAATTGATTTGAATAATATTGATGAAGATGCTGCAAAACCAAAACTCGAAATTTCGAATGCAGAAGGAAGCGAAAGGAGTAAAAAGTGTTGGTAATACTTTAAATTGGTTACAATGGGGTGGGGTCGTACAACTAAGAGTGTAAAGAAGTGTATAAATATTGTCAAACACGATTGGTATGACAAAAGGATATAGGTACTATCCACATCAACCGTCACTACATGAAAATGTACTGCCTAATATGAGCTTATGGTGGACAAAAACACAGCTACAATTTGGTATTCCTTCCCTGGGTACCAATTCTACAGTACTTAGCACATAGACGTATTCGGAGGAAAATATTCGTGAAGGAATGGGGAATTTCGTTGTCGGTTCTGAATTACCGTTAAGCATAGTAGATAACGAACATGTCACATGGCTTGTGAAATAATATCTTCAACCAAGGTACATTGGAGTAAGTAGAAACAGTTTTTCAATTGCATAGATTATTTCATTAAACACAATAAACAAATTATTCGTAATTTACAAAAATATGGTGAATTGTTTATGGGGAGTCATTAATAAAAAAAGAGGTTATATAGATGCAATTACACACTAGATAGAACCACTTTTTGTTATTCATAAAAGAATAATTACTTTTAAAATAATTGAGTTTCCTCATAATGTTAACAACATATTTAACGCTCTTATGCAAGTTATAAACGGATATCATTACGAAAATAAAATTCCCTCTTTTAAATTTGATAATGCTAGTGTTAATAAGTCTATTATTGATAAACTATGTAAGGTTCTTAATTCTGATTTCGATAATTTTCTTTTTCATGTTTGTTGATGTGTCGCATCTTTAAGTTAATGGAAAATTATAGTCACGATACCAAACTTCTCATTTTTATGCAGATTTGACCCAAACATTTACTTTGTTGCATCCACGGTACCAAACCCTGTAAAAACTCGCACCCGAAATCCAAATGGATGAAAATCGTTAGTTTGACTATTAGTTGACCAGATAATTGACAATTATTTTGACTAATTTTAAAATATTAAAATGGAAACTTTACATTTTTTTATAATAAAATAACTAAAACAAAATAATTAAAACCAAATAACTTCTTCTTCTCCATTCACCCCACACATACTCACCCCCACCCAAAACCACCACCACCACTATTAAATGGCTCCACCGCACCCACCTAACACAGACGCCATCGCCACCTCCTCCACATCCATCACACCATTTAATCTCCACCTCAAATCAACAACACATACCCTTCCATCCACAACCTCATCTTCATCTTTTTCACACATTTCTGATTCCGAATTTCTGATAGATGATAGAGAAATAGATTTCACTTCAACAATTTTAATAGTGAAAGCTCATGAAAATAATTCAAGAACCCATTCATTACCTACATAAATGGCCTTGCAGGCTAATCCCATTGGAAAAAATATTTCCAGGATACATCCTTCTGGAAGTGAATGCTAAGAATTAGAGAAACCCCTAAACTGGCATTGCGATTCACACACATTTCTCATGCAATATATATCAACTAAATATAATTCAAATCAATAAAGATGGAGAACTCGTTGATCTGTGCAAGGGATGGTTTATATTGGAAAAAGAAAATCATTAAAACTATACTAGCTCTGGAGATCAAGAAGATAACAAAGTGGCTAGGAAAACTCGAGATTTTACTAGAACTGGGTTATATAGGGATGAAATCAAAAATTTGTGAAAAAGATAAAGAGGAGGTTGTGGACGAAAGGGTGTGGGTTGTGTTGACCTGTGGTCGATCTTATGTTTTGATTATAACAAACAAAGTATTTTTTATCTTTAACATTTGTATTCGAGTCTTCATGGTTACATGTTGCGAACTTGATCAAATTGGAGACAAAACAATTGCTACCAAAGGACGTGAAAGTGACGATCAAAAAGGCTCAAGATGGAAATCGAGCATTCTCAATCGAGTACTCGAGCTAAAACAATCGGAAACAAATCGAGCAACAAATCGTGCACTCGCGCCAAATCAATCAAAGATATTAGAACTATATGTTTGAACTCACTTGTAAAGGTAAAATACTTTAATCCTTAGCAATGGCTCATTGAAAGCTCAAGTAAAGAATTTTTATGCACGATAAAAATTTATTTCATAAAACGTTTGCACAAAAATTATTTTTCAAATGTAAGAATTTCAACTTAATTTTCAATACTACTAGCATCACTTACTTTGAAAACTTAAGTAAAAACGTCATGCAAAAGCCTACATTGTGTCAAGAAATCAAACGGCCAAACCGAGCATTTTTCTGTCCATTCGAACGTCCGGATGGTGGACCGGACGTTCGGTTCACCTCCAACGGTCGAATTTTCGGACTATTCAATCGTCCAGTACTATTTCAGACGTCCGAATGATTGTTCGATTAGACAAAGAATTTCACGTTTTCAATTGCTATAAATACCAACTCACTTGTCATTCATTATAACAATATAAGAACATTCAAGTGAGATTCTTTTGAGCAAAATTGTATTGATTTCCCATATCATTTATTATTATCAAATCATTTTAGTTTTGAAAAACTTTTGATCAAATTAATTTTTGAAAATCATTCTACACATCAAAGTTTTCATACCTAACACTTGAGATTCACTCATTACTATTTATTAAAGTGTTAGCATATTTCTCTCTTGGTACTTAATTGTGATTATATCATTTGTTAAGAGAGAAGTTTTAATTTGTAAAATCAATTTTCTTTAAACTTGTGGGTCATGTTGAGGTCCGGTAAAGATCAATGTTGTCTAAGGATCGATACTTCTTGTTTGTAAGTCACCGAAAGCTTTGTAAATGATGGATTGCACAAAAAGTCAATCAACATAATGAAATTGGCCTTGCTCATACTAGAGAGATTGGTAACGGAGGATGTAAATCATTGCGTTGGATCGAACCTCCATAATGATATCGTTTGCATTCTCTATGCCTCTTTACTTAGTGCTTTCATATTCGTGCTTATTATTTGAATTAATCTATTTAGTCTTTACTTGCTTGAATTTAGATTAATTTTTCGAAAAAGTTTTAAAAATCAATTCACCACCCTCTTGGTTAGTTATTCTTGAGCTATCAGAAAAAAGTACCATATTATCACGCCATTTGANAATTAATCTATCTAGTTATTACGTACTTAATTTTAGATTAATTTTTCGAAAAAGTTTCAAAAATTAATTCACCTCCCTCTTGGTTAGCTATTTTTGGGCTTTCAATTGGTATCAAAACAAGGTGCTCATTTCAAAATTAAAATTTTACAATCTCGAGCAATGACTAACCACAACAATTTTCAAAATCTCGAGGGGCATTCCACATATCGACATCCCTTCTTTGATGGCACACATTATAATTATTGAAAAGTTAGAATGATGATTTACATTCAATAAATAGATTATAATATTTGGGAAGTCATTGAATATGGTCATCATGTGCCTACCAAGATTATTAAAATTGATAGAAAACCCTATCAATCTATCCCTAAACCTAGAGAGAAATATGATGAAGGTGATAAAAGAAAATTGTCCTTGAAT
>CAIGRT010083015.1:0-13908 GCA_903798405.1 Fraxinus platypoda
CAAACAAGGTTGCAAGGTGCTTGCACGACAAGCACTTTTACATTTCCAGAATTGTGTTGGGTTGATCAATCCCTTGAATTTCTTATTAGTTGCACTTGTGCTGATATTTCTCAATAAAGTTTCTAGTTTGGTTAACAAAAAAAAAAAAGTATGCATATATAAGAAATAAATCAACCACCCAAGTTGTTATGTGCTTAACTTATCATCAATCAATGTCACTCTCACTTGTCGTCATTCTAATTTTTATTACGATCTATTCTAGTGAGACAAGACAGTAGTATAAGAAGTTTGATAATTTTACGAGTAATAATGGCTTCAGAATGTGTCAAGGGGATCATTGTTGTTATGTAAAGAACCTTGGTAACCCCTACATTATCTTGCTGCTATATATTGATGACATGTTAATTGCAAGTGTTTGCAAGCAAGAAATAAATAAGTTGAAAAATGAGTTATCTAAGGAGTTTGCATTGAAGGACTTGGGTATTGCAAAACAAATCATTGGGATGAGAATTATTAGGGACAATGATGTCTTAAAATTGACATGGGAAGAGTATGTGAATAAGGTGTTAAGTAGGTTTAGTATGGACGATCCAAAACTAGTTAGTACCTCTTTAGCTAGTCACTTCAGGCTATCAAATGAACAGTCACCCTCTAAAGAGCAGGAACGAGCCTACATGGTCAAGGTGCCTTTGCTTCTACTATTGGCAGTCTTATATATGCCATGGTGTGTACAAGATCGAACATAACACATGCAGTGGGAGTTGTGAGTAGATATATAAGCAATTCACGCAAATAGCATTGGGAGACAATAAAGCGGATTCTCAAATACTTGAGAGGTCCTTCAAGTTCAGCTTTATGTTTCAGAAAATCAGGTTTAGGATTACAAGGCTGTGTAGATGCTGACTGTTGTACCATCCAAAGTGTGTGTGTGTGTGTGTGTATATATATATATATATATACACTTTGGATGGTACAATAGTTAGTTGGGTGTCTAAGTTGCAGGAGATGCTGTTTTTACTATTGAGGCTGAGTATGTTGTTGTAACTGAAGTTAACAAAGAGATTATATGGTTGTAGTCTTTTTTGGAAGAATTGGGTCACAAGTATGACAAAAGTGTGTTGGGTTAATTATCTGATTGGTCACTAAACTTTATGTAAGGTTTTCAGGAGGTCTTCAAAAGTTTCCCATTAATCATTGAACTTAATCACGTAATTAACTAATCTTTATATATTTTTAATCTTTTTCTTTCTTTCTTTTTTTTTTCTGTACTCCTACACCACAATTTTATTCTTTCTAGTATTTCCAAACATAGAAAAAATAATAGCTTTCTATTCCGAGGTTAACAAGCAAGGTTGTCTGCTGACCTATCTAAGATCAAAGAAGCAATTAAAGATAGTTCTATAGGCTGCTACAGTTACGATCGTCTTTCTATCAGGATACACCTGAATAAAATAAAAAATCTATTAGATTCTTAGCAGAATATGTGTATGAATTTCAAAGTTGGATACTATGAAGTGATCAATGTTGAAGGAGTTCTCTTCTGAAGTAGTTGATTGCATGAACCACTATTACCTCTTTGATCTTAAGGAGGTCAGTAAACAACCTTTTCGGTTATCCTCGGAATAAAGATTTTTTTTTAGTTTGACGATACTAGAGAGAATAAAATTGTGGGGGTAGGAATATAGAAAAAAAGAAAGAAAAAAGACTAGAAAAACATAAAGATTGATAAATTAGCTAATTGGTCACTAAACTTTGCATAAGGTTTTCAAGGGGTAACTGAACTTCAAAATTTTCCTCGTTAGTGACTGAACTTTACAAATGTAATCATATCCATCATTAAGAACTTCAAAAATTTTCTTGTTAATCACTGAACTTTGCAAATTATAATCACATTCATCACTCAGTGACTAATTAGGTAACTTTTATAAAGTTCAGTGACTAACGAGAAAACTTTTAAAGTTCACGACCCTCTAGAAACCTTACACAAAGTTCAGTGGCCAATCAGGTAATTAACCCGAATGTCTTGCATTGTGATAATCAGAGCGCTATTCACTTAGTAAATAATTATGTTTATCATGCGAAGACAAAGCATATACATGTTCGTTATCATTTCATCATATTGACTTTGGAAGATGGAATTTTAACACTTGTGAAGATTCAGCGGAGTCAAAATCTGGCTGCATGTTGATGAAGGCTATTCCAATCGAGAAACTAAAGTTGTGTGCAACTTCAATTGGACTTCTATTTTGAGGAATGGGGAGTTGTTGCCTCTATAGAGAAGTTATTGATGGTAAATTAGTCTCCAAGTGGGGGATTATTAAGTTGTGGAGTCTAATTTTGCTAACTTCGCGGAGTTGGTCACGAATTGATGGTGAATTAGTCTCACGGGGGTTCTCCGAACAAAAAATTTAATTAAAGACTTGTAAAATTTTATGAAGGAATGAGTCTTTGTAAAATTTGATTTTGTCCTAATTTATCTTATAAATAGTGAGCAATCCTTAGACTTTATGCATTATTATCAAATAGAGCGAAAGAGAGATTAGAGGAGATATAATTGATATTTTCTCTCGTAAACTTTTTTAACGTAGTGAATTACCGCAACTACAGGAAATGACGTAATCTCACATTGTGGCGAACTTCTATAAATCTTGCGTGTTCTTTATTATTTATTTATTTTCCCTTTAAATTGTTTACTTTTGGTGGGATAGAAGTATTATCTTCATTTCCACTCCATTTACCTTATGGATAGTTTTTCATTTAATGACTTAAGATTCAATACTATAAAGAAGAGGAAGTTGAATATTGTTCTGCAATATGGTATTATAACTAATCTTACAGAGATCTTCCTATAACATGAAATTTATGTCATCTTAATTTGATCAAACATAGTACTTAATCACATGCATTTCATTCTCATTATGTTTTTATTGATAATCAAACCTAGATAAATAAAATACCAAATTCTATTGAACTTGACCCTTCGTATTAACTCATTATAAATTACACTAACATTGATAGTGCTACTTATTCAGAATATGAATAAGAGAAACGTGTCAAGGCTTCAATTATAAAGTTAAAAGTCCACTCTACCTTCTTTCTTTTCATAAAAACAGTCAATAAAACTTTTGAAATTAGATTCAACCACCATACACTAATATATGATGCTAGAATAAAATCCAAAATTGACCGATTGCAAATTGGACTGCAATGGGAATTTCATATTGTCAACAAATTAAAAATATAAATATTGCTTTAGTGTCTTAGCTAGCCTTGCAGCATGCTTTACACTTTTTATGAAATTGAAACCGCAATGGAAACCTCCAAACCTTTTTCAAGTTCTCCAAGAACAATTGGACTAGTGAGGGCACCAATCCAAGAATACAAGACACAAAACCCTTTTTGAAAAAGTGCGCCCAAGATGAACAATGTTTTATGACATACACTTGAAGGGCAGGGGTGTGTGAGGCCTCTTTTCGAGGAGAGAAAGAAATATTAGTCACTTTTTGTGGAAATGAGTAAAATGGCCACTTTGAAATGTGAAATTTCAAGTTTACCCTTTTTTAATTAAGACGATTGATTTCTTGATAGTTTAGACTTTACTTCAAGTGATTGTTAACATTCTCATGTGAATAAATGAATTGTCTTGAAAACATGACATCTTGCAAAAGTTCGCATAAGACGAAGGTATTTTCTGCATTTTAGAAGTGCGGTAGACAGTTGTGACTATTGTGAATAAATGAACTGTCTTGAAAGTTTAGATACAATGCATACGTTCGCATTAGACAAAAGTTTCATCGAAAACTTGGGAGTGAGTTAGACGGGTGGAACTATTTCGAACAATTGTTTCAACCCGTATGAAAAACGGGAAAAGGAAATTAGGTAGAGAGAGGGAGAGACACAAAAGAGTAATTGGGTTATGTGAAATTATTAATGGGTCGTGTCAAATGTGACATGAATAAAGAAACAAGACCTTTCAAATTCGCTCGTGATTCAATATTAGGAGTGATTTTGGTACTTTCATTTAAAACGGGTCATTTTCATAATATTAGTGGAAGTTGGCCATTTATTGAAAAGGACATTCGGAATTGGTCGTTTGATGGTATTTCCCTTAGGACAAATAAGTAGTCCTAGAATTTTGTCTTGTATAGTACTTTTGCTTATTTGTAGGTTAAGTCCTTAAGCTATAGATAATCTCGTGCAATCCCGATCAATTATAATCAACTTAATTAATTTTAATTGATGTAACTACTCAATCACACTTAATAAATAACAAATCATACAATCGACTGTTTCTTTGATAGGAGCCAATGAAGGGACCAAAAAGGATACAAATGATTTAAGTTCCAATAAATTAAATCATGTAACGGTCAACTCTTAATTGTCGAAATCCAATCTTTATGTTTTCATTCTCAGTCTAGATTGCACTCTTAAATCAATTGAAAGTACTGAAGCTTAATTTTTTTCGTTTTATCAATAATTAAATCCTATGACAAGTCGTTCTAAAAGTCGCCCACGTTGATCGTTTTGACCAATCGGCTACTTTAGTTATTTATGTAATTCCACGGGTCCCATTTTTCTCTCTGCAATTTATTATGACCGCGTCACAAACAAGAGTTCAACAATCCTATCATCGAACAAATTGAGCTTAAATAAAATTGTCTATTAGAAAAATACTTGTTGTAACAATTGTCCCTGTTGAATAGGGGGACATATTCCATATTGCGAGTTTATGATTATTAATATTAATAATGTTCATAACTCACTCAGGTTTCATGTGCTTGTTTGATGGTCGAATATTATTTAATTGTATGTGGTCATCACGGAGCAAATATTACCAGCTCGTGTTCAATGCATGTTATCTATATTATTGAAGTCAAGATAAAATTCAATGAATAATAAGGTGTTTTCAATATAAAGTGCCCGACTTTATTTACTGTTTATCACAATTAGTTTTTTTTATCGTGTTATAAATTGATTTTGTGCTCATCTAACTACTTAAGTTCTCAATTTATAATAATAACAGAGACCAAGGTACATTTAGCCCATATTTGAGTTCCCTTTTTAAAGGAAATGTGTTTTGGAATTAGGGTTGGACAAGACTCCCGAACCGAACTGGAACGAATCGAGCGGTTCTTTTTAAATTAAATATCCAAACGGGTATCTAAATCGAGAACCGAAAAATCGAAAAAGAACCGAATCTCCCTAATTTTTTTATCTTAAATAAGTCAAATTATTTTATTTTTTTCTAAATGAATTTGCTAAGTAATTAATTTAGCTCAAACCTAAAATATGATTAACTATTTTCAATTTCAGCCAAACTCAACTTAATCAAATTGACCTAAATTCTACCGTAGTGTCTTTTCTATTTTTCTATTATCGTGAACTCGTTATCTTCCTTTTCTTGTGATTGTAACAATCAAATTTATGAACAACTCAATAAAGAAATGTGCAAAAGATATCACCATATTAGACTACGTTATTTTGTAAGTGTTAAGATTGAATTAATGTAGCGTTGTTGTAAATATAAAAAAATTAATTATTGTACGAAACCCGGAAACCGAATAGAACAGAACTTAACCGAATGGAACCGAATCCGAACGGTTTCATAATTAAATTTGGACCCCGCGGTTCCACTTACTAAATATCTGAAAATTCCAGTTCGGTTCGGTTCATTTCTCTTTAGCCCTATTTGGAATAGTGGTTAAAAAATAGGGAAAATATTTGGGTTTAGCTATAAAATTATTATATGGAAGTATGGTTAAAAATGAGTTTGTAAAAATAAGTTTTATGAAAAATGGGGCTCAAACCGGGCTTGGTAAGATAAAATGACAGTTTTATTTATTTAATAATGTACTGTCCAAATATACATTTGGAGATATATCCCAACAAAAACTTGATCATTTTCATGCCAAGTTGGGTCTATTTTAGCATGAAATAAGGCTCGGGGAATGATGAATTAAGCTTCCCTGCCCGAAAATGGGTGATAGAGGCATTGACGGCCTCTCACATGCGTGCGGGCCTCACGTGAATAAAAAATTCCAAAAAAAAAGTGGACCCTCCCCCCTATTGTGAGTGTTCGGTCAGGTTGCATGTCAACCATTTTCGGTCCGTGTAGCATGGTTGGGGAAATGATAGAGATTCTATCCAAAGATTGCAAAAGATTTTTATATCATTAATATTACTTTTCTTTTTCCTTGAGGAGTTAATTAATACAACTAACTATAATTCAACTCATTGGAAATCGATGGTGAACTGATGTGCTCCCCCCATGACTGTGGTCTGTATTTGAACTAGTCCTCCAGCTAAAGCTACATGTTCTGAACGTGCATGGAGATCATGTTTAGGTATATTGATAAAGTCTCATCCTTAAACTTTCGTGAAACTTTTTCTTCCACGAAACAGCCCAAATCACCGGCTAAGGCCTCGAAATGATCGCTCAGTAGGGGTACAGCGACAGCTAGGAGATTTGCCTAGAAGTAACCCCACTTTATATGAATTTAGCCCCTATTTGGTGAGGATTAAAATCAGATCTTTAGTAAATTTTGATAGAAGTTGGTGAAATATGTGATCGAAAAGTTGTGGGACCCATAAAGTATGTGGTTAAAATTAATTGTTAACTTACTGTGGACTTAGTCTCCTACTTTTATATCCCCCACCCTTCCCCAACACACACACCTTCACTGTATTTTTGCTTTATCTTATGCATTAGTGGGGTTTGTCTCCACCTCCGATCTAGATACCAATTGAGTTTGGCCTGGAAAGCAAGTTAATGGCTTACAAAAACATATAATTTGTTAGTATGTTAGATTATATAGAGCTTACATGAAAACTCGTAGTTTGTCATGTTCTCTTCAGTTTTATTCAAATAAATTTATCAAATATACCTTTTGTATCCTTATCTTTTATTTTTCACGGTCCACGTAATAGATTCTTAATTCCCTGCTCCAAAGAGCTGTGAAAATTAACCTATGGACTTACAATGTCCAGCTGGCCTTGGCTCAATGTCTAGCCTACTTGTCGTTCATCTCTTTCAAAGGAAAACACTAGTTCAAACACATTATCCCTTCTTTTCTTTCTGTCTAATGAACAAGAAATTATATAATTTAATTTGTAATGGATTTAGCATTGGCTTCATGAATATATATTTCTCTATTTTATTTAGTCATGGTATGTCTACTGAGATATCAATAATTTTTTGGAAATTGAGTAATTTAATGCACAAGAGAAGATTTTAAAATGCAATGCAACAAAAGGTAGGAAGCAGTAGTAACCTTCATGTGAAAAGGTATCAAGTTCAGTTCGTTGCAGAGTACTGAATAGAATAGTTTTTATTTTCTTGATTGTTTTAATTTGGGTGTTGGGATTTATAAAGCTCGAATTTAATTTCAATTGTATAAACTACTGGGAAGATCATAGAGAAAAAATTTGAGACGTAACAAAGGAAGTTTTACCTAAACTGTCGTGAAAGACTCGGATCAGATTTGTCCATAAATTGGGTTTTGAAGTAATAATTCCTTTTTCAAATTTTACTTCTAAGAATAAAATGGTTCTACCTCCTACTTTTTTATGCTGAATGATTTTCTCGTATCATATTATAAAAAAAATGATTAATTTTACAGCTTTGCTTCTACTATTGTAGAATCTTATACCTAATTGTAGAGAATATGCTCTGCGGGTTTAGAGAGAGAGAATGCACGTGAAGGAAATTTTCTAATCATTATTGAAGAAGGTTACAGGACTATATATATACACAATCACATGCAAGCTAATAGCCAGCTGTATTTTGACAGCTCAACATCTCTAACAACTTTAACTAACTCCTAACTGAAGCTTGGCTAAGTATATAAATATTTCAGCTTCCATGCACCGCAAGACTCCCCCTCAAGATGGCAAGTGGATGTTCAAGACACCCATCTTGGTTAATAAGGTCTTAAACCTCGCTCCTGCTAATGCTTTCGTCAGTAGGTCCGCTAATTGATTCTATGTGGACAAGTGCATGGTTTTTATGTCATCTGATTGCACCTTCTCCCTTACCAGATGACAATCTAACTCTACGTGCTTCATCCTTTCATGGAAGACAGGGTTACATGCTATATGTAATGCTGCCTGGTTATCACAAAATAGAAGAGCTGCCTTAGGATGGTCCACTCCCAAATCTGTGAGCACTTTCTTGAGCCAAATTATCTCACAAACTGCTACACCCATAGGCCTATATTCTGCTTCAGCTGAGGACCTTGAAATGGTATGTTGTTTCTTCGAACGCCAAGATATCAAGGAATTTCCAAGAAACATGTAGAAACCTATGACCGATCTTCTGGTCTCTGCACAGGAGGCCCAATCTGCATCGCAATAACCTCTAAGTTTAAGGTTGTAATCTGCTGCAAAATATAGACCTTGTCCTGGTGTTCCTTTCACATATCTGAGTACATGATGTACAACATTCAGATGAGGCTTTCTAGGGGACTCAAGGTATTGACTTAAAATGTGTAGTGCAAAGGACAAATCTAGCCTTGTGATAGTTAAGTACAACAATCTGCCAATTAACCTCCTATACATTCCTAGATCATCAATTAACTCCTCCTCATTCTTAGTTAGCTTTATGTTCTGCAACATGGAACATTTTGCAGGCTTTGAGCCCAAATATCCAGCATCCTCAAGCACTTCTAATGCGTATTTGCGCTGGCACACAGCAATTCCTTTAGGGCATCTTGCTACTTCAAGTCCCAGAAAATACTTCAAGATCCCTAAGTCCTTCAGTTTGAATTGATTATCAAGACACCTTTTAAAATGCTCAATGTACACCAAATCATTCCCTCATATTATAATGTCATCAACATAAATGAGGATCACAGTGTATGAGCAGCCAGTCATTCAACTGAACATTGAGTAATCTGACTAGGATTGAACAAATCCCTGGGAAATGATGAATGAAGATAATTTTGTGTTCCATTGCCTCGAGGCCTGTTTGAGGCCATAGATAGATTTGTTGAGTTTACATACCAACTGTACATCATCCTCCCCCTGCTGCTCATAACCCGGTGGCAATCTCATATACACTTTCTCTTGAAGGTCACCATGAAGGAAGGCATTGTTGATGTCTAGTTGATGAAGATGCCAATTGTTTATGGTAGCCACTGCTAGAAGAGCTTTCACTGAAGTCAACTTGGCCACAGGGGAAATGTTTCTTGATAATACAGCCTTACTTGCTGAGTAAATCCCTTTGCTACTAGTCTGGCTTTCTTCCTTTCTTCAGTCTCATCCTAATTAAGGTTGATTTTATAAACCCACTTGCAGTCAACGGGTTTCTTATTGTCAGTCAATTTAGTAATGGTCCATGTGTTGTGAGCAACCAAGGCCTGATACTCAGCATCCATGGCCTGACACCAAGCTGGAGATTGAGAAGCCTCCAAGAAGTTTCTTGGCTCAGAAGTAGTGGAAAGTGACAACACATAGGCACTGTGATCTAGTGAAAGTAGATCATAACATAAACTAGTGGGTAGGGGATAGGATGTACCAGCTGTTTGACATGGACTGGAAGAGTGTTGAGTGGCAAGATTGCAGTGAAATTGCTGAAGGTAGCTAGGTGGCTTTCTTGTTCTAGTAGATCTACGAAGAGAGTTGGAATGAATATGTAAATGAGGAGAAGAGATAGATGGAGGTGTAGGGGAAGAGATTAAAGGAGCCTGAGAAGGGAAATTATGGAATCATCCTGATGGCACCTGAGTGTGATGGTATGATGTGGAAGAATGAACATAAGTTGGGGGTTCTGGAAAAGGGAATGAAGAAGTAGGAAAGAGAGGAAGATGTGATGATGAATTGGAAGTGGTATCAGAACACCTAAGAGCATTCAAGAATGTAGGATCACTGAAAGGAAATATATTTTCGTGGAATATAACATCTCTGGATACAAATATATCATGTGTGAGTAAGTTATACAGCTTGTACCCCTTTATATTTGGTGGATAACCAATAAAAACGCAAGGGACGGCACGATGATCGAATTTATGTCTATTTCTTTGAAGAGTGGAAGCCTAGCACAGAGATCCAAATACTCGTAGGTGATTATAGACATGCTTGGTGGAAAATAGAATTTCATAAGGTGATTTGTCTGCCAAGGAAGAGCAGGGAACACGATTAATGAGGTAGGTGGCTGTAAGGAGACATTCCCTCCAAAACTTATCAAGAAGTTTGGCTTGAAACTTAAGAGCTCTGGCCACGTTTAGTAAGTGTTGTTGCTTACGCTCCACTTCGCCGTTTTGTTGAGGTCTTTCGACGCAACTGACTTGGTGTATGAGACCTTTGGAATTATAGAAGTCAGTCATGGTAAATTCTATCCCATTGTCAGACCTTATAATTTTTATTTTGGCATGGAATTGAGTTTCAACCATATGATAAAAATTATGGATAACGCTTCGAGCTTGGGATTTGTTTCTCATTAGGAAAGTCCATGTGGTTCTACTGTAATCATCCACAATGGTCAAGAAATACCTTGATCCATCTAGAGATTCAACCTGATAGGGGCCCCAAATATCAATGTGAACGAGTTCAAATATTGAGTGAGAGACATGAACACTATTAGGGAAAGGTAAACGATGTTGTTTTGCCATGGCACAAATATTACGATGAAAATCAGAGTTCGATACAATTTCTGGTACAACTTTATGTAAAAGGAAAATTCTATCATGGGAGATATGCCCTAACCTATAATGCCACAGCTCAACAGGCAATCTAGCAGTAGCAGTAAAGCTGGAAATGCATCCATTGTTTGTAGCTTTATTACAATCAATAGTAGCAGATGCAGGAGAAATGAAATTGAGTTGATGAAGAGCAGAATTTGTGGAGTGAATATTGTAGAATGAGCCATTGCTAGATGGAGTATTGCTGGGCTGGAAGTGGTACAACCCAGCCTCAAGTTTCCCCACTCCAATCACTGTCCATGTAGATAGGTCCTGAATAAAATAATGGTTATGTAGGAAAGATAAACAACAATGATGAGAAATGATTAGTTTACTGACAGAAATCAGATTGCATTTGAATGAAGGGATGCATAGGACATTGGTCACTGTGAGTTTTTCAGATAGCCTCACAGTACCTATGTGTGTCATAAGAGCCTTATCTCCATTTGGCAATTTTACACTTGCATTTATCATGGATGTAATGGTGATTAGATGACTAATGGAACACACCATATGATCAGTGGCTCCAGTGTCAATAATCCATTTATCTTCTACGTCTGAGACAGCTAAACAAAAATTATTTCCTGAAAAGGATGGAACATCTGGTACTTGAATGTTATCAAGGGGACTCATGGCCAGATTAGCTTGACCCTGATTGGATAGTTGAGTTCGAATCAGAGGTTTAAGTATGCTAAGAACCTATTGACATTGTTCTGGCGTAATGGTCAGTTTTGAAAATGCATTAGACAAACTTTGAGAGGCAGTAACCTGGTTAGCACTTGAACTGAATTCTTTCCCTTTGTCTTTTGCCAATCCGTGCCCTGGGGGATAGCCATGCAGCTTATAGCACTTTGCATGCAGGTGCCCAAGCATCCCACAATAGCTGCATTTAGGCCTATCTTTCCTGAATCCTTGGTTTCCATATGCAGATCTTTGATTACTTCCAGATAGAGCAGTCATCAGTCTACTTACAAAAGCAGTTGCATCAACGTTATTTTGATTCTTTGATGCCATATCTCGTTGCTTTTCATCTTATTGAACAATTGCAAACACTTTGTTCAATGAAGGCAGGGGCTCCATCATCAGAATCTGACTTTGTACATTAGAATGGTTATCATCCAATCCTATCAAAAACTGTAAAATTTGTTCCTCCTCATAGTAGGAATTGTGAATCTGTGGCCTATAGTTTGATAGTTATTCCCATAATCCTTTCAATTTGTTGAAATATGCACTGATAGATCCATTTACCTGTGAGATCGAGACAATTAACTTCTTTAACTAATAGATTCTAGGTCTGTTTCCTTAGCTGTATCTATCCTGTCATTCCAACCAAATTTGACGTGCTGAATCCTTGTGCATAACACTAGGATATAACTCCTTGGGAATCGAATTAATGATCCAAGATGAAATGATGTGATTACATCTACGCCAAGCAAAAAATAGAGGTAAATCCTTGGAAGGTTTCAGTATAGTACCATCAATAAATCCTTCCTTATTCTTCACACTCAACGCCATTTTCACCGCACGACTCCATGTCGAGTAATTTTCATCAGAGAGAATAACAGATATAATGTGCATACCTGTGTTATCTTCGTAGTGCAGATAATAGGAGCTTGAAGGATCTGTGATCATTAGCTGAGCTGGAACAATTAGATCTTCACCTTGATTCGTATTCGGCGAATCATTCTCAGTTGAACCTTCGATTTCATTCTCTGAATTGGTTGCCATAGATGGAAGCTAAAATCACTCTGATACCATGTAGAATCTTATACCC
This sequence comes from Fraxinus platypoda, assembly GCA_903798405.1. Classification (NCBI taxonomy): domain Eukaryota; kingdom Viridiplantae; phylum Streptophyta; class Magnoliopsida; order Lamiales; family Oleaceae; genus Fraxinus; species Fraxinus platypoda. The sequence goes on from CAIGRT010083015.1 coordinate 12,451, forward strand.
AATTGTAGAGAATATGCTCTGCAGGTTTAGAGAGAGAGAGAATGCACGTGAAGGAAATTTTCTAATCATTATTGAAAAAGATTACAGGAGTATATATATACACAATCACATGCAGGCTAATAGCCAGCTGTATTTTGACAGCTCAGCATCTCTAACAACTTTAACTAACTCCTAACTGAAGCTTGGCTAAGTATATAAATATTTCAGCTTCCATGCACCGCAAGAACTATGATTTTAGGTCAACTATAAATCATGGTTTCAAGTTCAGTTATTTTTTTCCACACATCTCTGTATATACAATTTAAATACGAATCATTCTTTTAACAAATAATCTCTTGTTTAATAAATAATCTATGATAGTAACAAATTGAACTGCACTAAAATTTCACTTTGTCGAAAGTTGAGAAAAGAATTGTGCCGATTGTAGAAACACGTGCATGCAAAATCTTAAAATCTAAAGTCGCAGCATTTTCCTTTACAGCTTGATGAGTCTTTAATGAAATTTTATTGACGTCATCGTTGACCCACTATTTAACCTATTTTTCAACAATTATTAAACACAATTAACATGGTAAATTGGGAAAGACATAGTTATTTAGACTTTGAACTCTTCTGAAGCCGCAGACTATGCTCAAAGTCTACTTACATATGATAAAAGGCCAACCAAATCCAGTTCTTCGGCAAGCAAAAATGATCAATATTTTCTTATTGGTTTCACTGGCAGCCATTTTCTCCTTCTGTGCCACTACTGCCACCCCTGGAGCCACAGTAAAATCGGGCTACCAATCAAAGTGTGGAGACTTAACTGTCCTCTACCTTTAATTGGACTAGGAACAAACTGTTTAATAGGCTCATGGTTTGACGTAAAGCGCGACACCACTTTCAACCCTCCAAAGCCCTTCGTTTCAGACACCAACGTGATATTTCATTTAATGATGTTGGTCATTGCAATTAATTTGGGTGAATTGGAAAACTCTCCAATATAGGCCCATATGGTATAAGCCCATTTAAGTGTCTTATCCCACATCGAAAGTTTACAAGAAAATAGACTTGTTTATATAGTGGGNTTTAATGATGTGGGCTGTTGTAATTAATTTGGGTGAATTGGAAAAGTCTCCAATATAGGCCCATATGTTATAAGCCAATTTAAGTGTCTTATTTATGGTAAGGAATCCCACATCGAAAGTTTACAAGAAAATGGACTTGTTTATATAGTGGGATGTGTGTATAAGTAATAATTTAATAAGTGACCTACAACTTGGCTAACTTTGGCTAGCAAACTAGCCACTACTAGTACGTCGCGCCCCGACCCCAGCACGCGCACGTCGCAAAGTTCGCACTGGGCGCTTTAGAGGTGCACTTTACACTTATAGTTTTCGAAAATGGACTCATGGTTCGATGACATGACAACGGGAGGCTCGATGAGTTGGTATCCTAGGTGGCACACACGTAACATGT
>CAIGRT010083077.1:0-21181 GCA_903798405.1 Fraxinus platypoda
AAAGGAGGGAGAATGTCAATGACCGCATCTTCAACTAACCCTTGACCAAGTTGCAGCCGTAGTTTGCCCAACTTCGATCGCACATTGTAAATATTTTAAGTCAATTGTAAAATAGATGTGATATTGGAAAAGATTAGTATGATTCCTCGAAATTTAAAAGTTTACTCATATCACTTAGGTTTTTGTTCAGAATTCTATTATACGGGGTATTAGTCTTTCAAACAATCTTTCAAGCTTTCTAGTGTTCACCACCTGCACTAGCGATTATTATTTCCTGCTTTCATCAATTGTAATTTCTAGCTTTCAAGCAATCAATGATCAGTTTACTTTCAATGCATTTCAATTTCATGTTGCAAGCTTTCTACAAATTGTAATCAAATTATCTTTCATCCCGAAATGACCGAGAGAAAGCGGAAGGTAGTCTAGCAGAGCAGACTACTGCCGCACGGTGTCCCTTTCTGTGCCAAGAAAAAAGGCACCCCGTGAAACCAGGTTTCTACTTGTGTTGATTCAGTATGGAAAATAAATCGGGAACACTTCTTGAAATTCTTCTCTTTTGAAAAGAATAATATCATTTTGTTAAATTAATGTATACTGAACTATATGTTCAAGTGATCAATGGGAAAAGCTTGTTTTATTTGCTCTCCATAGTTAAAGGTGTGTTTGGGACAGCTTACTTGGCATTGACGTAGCACCTGAGTAGACATTTAACATGCCATGTCACTTTACCTTCAGCCACATTGGCAAGTTTATTAACGGTTTCCATTCGGAGGTCAATAGAGTTGGGGGTAAAGTTGAATGGCCAATGCATAAGTTTTAAAGGATCGTGGATAAACCATGACATGTACCAAAATTCAATGGCTACACAAACATTTAACTCGAATTTTGGACATTTAAAGGAAAAAGATTTGAAATAATTAAAACATATTTTGGTATTACCTTTTGCACAAAAGTTGCAATATAAAGAAATTTCATTTAAAAATAGAATACGATGAAAATGTGAAACATAATTTAACTATTTTAGATGTTCGTTTTGATTATTCAATATATCTATGTAGTTTTCAAAACAAGTTTCGAGATGACATAGACAATTTGTGAATTCGGATAGCGTACGGTTGTTGGAGAATTTTTAAAATTAGCATGATATTGAAATTCTCAAAATACTAGTTTAAAACGACATACTTTGACGCATCATAATATTTGTTGCTAAAATTGGCCATTATGCACGCTGTTAACTATGCGGAAAATTAGATCGTGAACGCCGTGAAATAATTTTAAAAATGCAATATTTTGACTTCAATTGACATTCAATAATGACCCCGAAAATGAAGATAAAAGTATAGAAAAATAAATGGTGGTCAAATAGGAGCTTAATTTATACACATTTTTACGTTGTAAGCATAACAATATTAACAAAGTGATTTTTATTTTTTAAATTAGTATTTTATATGGAGAATAAGTAGACAAAGGATTTAAATTAGTACTTTAATATGAAGGAGGTGTTTCAATCCAAAAAGTTGAATTAAACTACTTGTAAATTCTTTGTGTACATTAAGTTTGACATTCTAAGATGCGTCAAAATCTATATCATTCATTGTTTAAAGTGTTGTTAAAATCAATGTACAAAAAGCTACCACCTCACAATAATGTCAAACTTGTTATACTTGTAGCAAAATTGCAAAAAGTAGCCAACTCAACATAATCCACTTGGCATCTATTTTTTGTAACCCCATCGATAAAACAAATTTGTATAAGTAGCATTATTTATTAAAAAAGTATGTAGCCCTAATTAGGGGTGGACAAAATAATCAAACCAAATCGAGTGGTTTGATTCGATTCGATTCTATAATAAAAATTAATGATTTTGGTTCTTTAAACTAAGAACCATTTAGTTCTAGAACTGGAATGGTTCTAGTTCTAGTTCCAGTTCCATTTCCATTTCCATTTCGAGAACCAGACTTAATTCTGAATCATTGTTGTCAGACAATATTTTGTATGAGAAGCAACTTGATGTTTGTGTATTTAAATTATGACTATATTTTGTTTGTTCGTTTGAACTTTTGTGAATGAATTTTATTATACATTACTCATGTTTGGTAGAAATTAAAATATAGATTTTGATCTAAGCCAAAATCAACAATTAATTTAAATAATATATTTCATGAGATTCACAATTTTTCAACTACACATTTTATCAACCTTAATCAATTTTTACTAAAAACTAATTTTAATCTCCACCAAGCAGGGACAATTTTTCATTTGATGATTGATAATTTTAAGTTGAATTTTCTAAATACTTGATTTTTTTTTTATTTAGGCATATGTTACTAACTTATGTATATAATATATTTTAATTTGCATTTATCATTTGAAAATTTAAGTACTGAAATCATAACCAAACCAAATTGATTGAAACTAGAACCGAATGACTCGATTCCAGTATGGTTCCATCTTGAAAAAAAAACATTGGTTCCGTTATTAAAAAAATCATTACTTCATGTTCAGTTTGATTCGATTATCTTGAAATCAGAACCAAATAGAACAATGTCCACCCTTAACCCTAATCTCTGTAAGGACTTTTTTTTTCCTTTTTCCCAAGAAATTTGTCTTTTAATTTGTTACATAATAAATACACAAGTATCTCGGGGACATATATTAATAGTTTTCTTAACAATAATAAAAAGAGAGTTAAATAAATAATCCCAATTAATATCAAATCAAATCTTTTCTAATAGAAATAAGGAAAATCTTTAAGAATATCACCAAGCAATCAATATTTGATTACAATGTAATTTAATCAATTTTTTATACTAGCGTTCTAAAAAACGATGCATAGGCGGTCGCAAAACGCCACGTCTCAATCTTTTTCCCACTTATTTTATTTTTTTTGAACCTATTCGTATCTAAGCATGCTTTTTTATGCTTTTTATTTAATTATTAAATAATTCTTAGATTGATTTAAAATTTTTAAATAATATTAAAATAAGAAAACATTTTTTTACGCCTAGACATCGAAACTTAGCCTCCACGTTTTACCACTCTTTACATTTTTTAGAACATTGTTTATACCATAACCCGTTGTTCATGTGGAAAGTTATACAGACAGAATCTACTATGGTAAGCTCGTGAGTTAAATAAAATCTAACCAATGCACAAACCATTTGACTCTAAACAAACTCACTAAATTAACCAGAGCAGTACACGAATTTCTTTGGACTTTTTCAAAATATTTACTAACAAAAATTTGAATTTGTTTAATAGATAAAGTAAAAAATAATTTTGTCGACAGTCTATGTATCTCAACGATAGTGTTAGAATTGTTAAGGTCCAGGGCATTGTATGATGGCCTGATGGCACGCCTGCATGTGGGCTACCATTGGTTGGGGGTGGGCGTGTGGACTTGCATCTCAACTTGCAACGATTGCACAACATAACCTATTCATTTTTCTGGTTAGTTTGGACGTTAACCCGACCATCGAAATCGTCTTCTTTACATAAGCCAGTACAATTTACCAACAATGATGATCATCAGATCTCTGTTAACCTCGAATTTTGTACCTTCAACGTGGCTAACAGATCCTAAAGCTTCTCACGTCCATGCAAGCCTGATTCCCGCACACTTGGACAAACCATTAGCCAAGCGTAGCTTCCTTCGATGGTGGTGGAGTTGGCCGCGTGCACTCTGATAGTCAAGTCAGTAAAAGTAGTACGTAAATGAGTGTGAGAGGGCTTTAGACATGAGCTTCCAATGTAAAAAAAGGGGTCAGATTTAGGGTTTATGTAGAGAATAATGAGAAAACAAAGTTATGGCTTGAGAATCTAAACTTGTTTTACCTTTGAAATGGCACATTATGTGAGCTTTTGTAGCATAATAAAATGAATGTCGACCGTAGGATAAAAGTATGTGTGGCCTCATCCACGTGACTGGGGCCTATTGTCAAAGGCATCAATCAATCATAAACATTAAATACTAATACCATTTTGTTGCCCATAAACCCGACATACGACTTAGACTTGACTTGGTTGGTTGGATAGGGAGGCGGTAGCAGTGAGCTGTCACATCAATCCCATACTAAAGATTACATAAAGGATCTCCTGCTAGCCTCCTTGCAACCTCTCTCGTGTGTGAAGGTTCGGTTCTTTCATGTAGGTCGACCCATTCAAATGGGTTTGATATTTCATATAGGTTCGGCCTTTCCACGGGATTCAGGTAAAAATGCGTTTTGGACAGATTGGCATGGGCCTGAGTTCACCGCCACGTAGAATCCACTAGAGCCTTGTCATGCGAGGCATAATATAGTTCCCGAAATCCATGTATGTTTATTCATATAATGCATGGAGTTTAAGTTGGTGGTACTGAAGTGAGGTGTTCTTTATTCGATTGAAGTCGAGTTGTGTTTTTGTAAAGAAAAATAGTGTAGCTCAATAATAGTCCCAAAGTCCATATATGTTTATTCATATAATGTATGGACTTTTAAATTGAGGGTATTGGGCTGTGGTATATTGTGTGATGAGGAAAACCGACGTTCACAAATCTAGGTATATCTGAAGCCTATGATAATGTTAAAATGCACTAAGGGGAGGCTCTTGCTAAAAGGGCGAGCTTGTTGATGTAGTTGAAACCTATGATAAGGCTGAAATGCACTAAAAAAAAGCTCTTGCTGAAAGGGCAAGCATGTTGATGTAGTTGAAGTCTGTGATAGGGCTAAAATACACTGAGGCGAGGCACTTGCTGAAAGAGCGAGCTTGTTGATGTAGTTGAAGCCTATGAAAAGGCTGAAATGTACTAAAGCGAGGCTCTTGCTGAAAGAGTGAGCCTGTTGATGTAGTTGTAGCATATAATAAGGCTGAATTGTACTGAAGCGAAGCGTAGTTATAAGAGAACATTAATGGGACGTGTGCTACAATGATTTAAGAACCTCTCATGTTTCCAAGAAATGGCATGAAGCAGTCTTGCGTTTATTAATACACATATTGCGTGTGCAGTAAATGCACAATGATAACAGTTTGTTACCTGTGGTAAAGGCGACGTGAATTACACGCACGTGCTTAGCGCGACTTGATCATAATCGTTCATTTGATTTTTCAAATGGACGGTGCATTTTGTGTTCAATGGTTTAGATGAAGGGTATAGATATACGTTCAATATTAAATGAGTGTTCATCCAACGGCTGAGTCTTACCTTAATGCTTATAAAAGGATGCCTTTGACAATTGTAACATTTTTTCCACTTTGCAAAAACCTTTGAAGCAAGTAAAAGTACTTTGCGTTTCTCCGACAGTCTTGAAACCATTTCCGACTTTTGAAAAGGCTTCCACTTTCTTTGATCTATTTAAAATTTGTGTAAGTCGCAAACGACTTCTCTATAATTCTTGAACTAAAGAATTCATTAGATGAACTCTTCTTCGAAACCAAATACTAAAGGGGGGTCTTTTGGGAAAGCTGATATGGCGATGATATGCGCCGAAGCGGGTTTACCTCTACTAATCCCAATTGAGAGGATAATGGAGGCGATTGGGGTCCCTATAATTTGTAGATGACTAGAAACATTTAGGGAGGGATATAGGATTGAGATGTTCGTTTCGACCCCTGACGAATGAGCCTGTTTTTCCAAGGAGGGGTGTGTTGCTGTGAGCTAGGTGATCCTGAGTGCAGGAATGAGATTTCCATTACACCCATTTTTAAGTACATACTTAGGCAGTATATCGTAGCCTCTACACAACTTCTCTTAACGCATGGAGCCAATTGACAATGGCCTTTTTTCTTTAGAAGGAGGTCACTCTTGGCGAGGATATGCCTCTCCATATATTCCAAAGCCTTTTTTAGCATCGAGCTTCCAGTGGGAGATTTTAAAGAGTGGTATTGCATGAACCCGTGGGGCTCGCATTCGCCCTTCATCTGAGGTTCTTCACCTCAATAAAAAACTCGAAGTCGTCTTGGTTTTGGGCAAAGGGTCGTTGGTTCTAAAGCCTTTTTCAGCCTCGAGCTTCCAATAGAAGAATAATTTTAAGGGGTGGTATTGCATGATCTCGTGGGACCTGCATCTACCCTTCATCTGGGATACTCGACCTCGATAAAGAATTGAAAGTCATCCTAGTTCTGGGTGAGGGATCATTGACAAATAGTACAGGTGAACTGGTCCCAAAAATTATTGTGCCGACCCAGTATCATGAGTATAGTGAGTTTTTGTTTAACAAGTGTTTTCATTCACTGTCGTTTTTATTAGTCATTCCATTAACTTATATTTTATGCAGCTACAGTAGATCATTTTGAACTTACACCAGAGGAGTGGGATATAATTCGAGCCATCTACGAATTGCCCATTATAAAGAGGTTTTTCAAAACTGTTGTGGTGAAGCGATCCCTCTTTGTCCCACATTCTTTAATTGCTACCAAAGGTAAGTAGCCTTTGCATTCATGTGCGTTTTGGGTTTAATTTTTCAACAAGTGTTCAACGCATCACTCATTTTGCAGAACAACACGACAAGAAAGAATATGTCAAGCCGAACATGTTCTTTATAAGGCGCCTCGACAAGGCAAAAAAGAAGAAGGCCTTGAGTACTAGTACTTCAACATGCAAACATCAGAAGGATGAGCTATCTTGCTTGTCTAAGCTAAACCCTCTGTTCCGCATGGAAGAAAGGCAAGGAAAAAGTGGAGCCTCAAGGGGAGAGGCTTCAAAAATGAGGCTAACAATAACCAAGAACACTGAACCTCCTCCACCTCCAAAACGCCAAACAACTATTAACGAATCAATCAAAAGCACATTGCAGTAGACCCCATATTCGCCATTAAAATTGTTGAAATTGAAGATCAAATCGAGGAAAGTAACCTCGTAAAGAGGAAGAAGGTAAGGGAGGCCAACAACGGGGTCCCTTCTGAGGGGAAAGTTCCGAATTTTCTGGTAGAGAGGTCAAATGAAATCACTCCAGCTATTATGGAGATGCTTCATGTCGAGGTTCAGATGTCTACAAAAGTTCATTATAATTATTGGACTGACAAATACTCTTCGTACGTAGAGACCTGTGACTCGATCAACAAGATTGAGCTGGCCTTGCCCTACAAGCTCACTCACAAGGCTTCTTTCTCAATGCCCAGATAGACATTAGGAGAAGCAAAGGCTTAATAAATAATTTTTTTTAAAAGGCAGTTGATGTGGAGACTGAATGGAAAAAGTTAAAAGCTGAGGTATCCACTGTCGATGAAGTTATTGAGGCCTTCAAGGTAAGACAGGCTGATAGAAAGTCGAAGGTAGAACTCCTTACAAAAGAAAATGAAAAATTGAAGAGTGGGGTCCACCTCTACAAAGCTGAGGTAAATGCAATGATGAAGTGAGTTGAAAATTCTGACAACTTGTAGAAAATAGCTTCATCAGCCTTGGAGGAGGCAAATAAGGGAAAATGAGAGTTGAAGTCCCAAGTAGGTGAATTGAATGGTGAGGTTGCTAGTTTGAAACAACAATTAAATAGGGCGGGGGAGGCAACTGTTAATAAGTACTCGAAGAATATTCATGAAACGACATACTGGAGGAATGTCACATACGATGAAGTCCTGAAAAGCATGGCTGAGCTGCATTCCCAAATCGACTTGGCTGCAAAAAGGGATGAGTTTCTCCCAACAGAATTGTCGACCCATGCTGATGATGTTGTTGAAGATTCAATAGAAGATTTGGAGGAATACCAGCTACAACCTTAGCAGGACGATGCCACTTCCATTTAGCCTCTCTTTTTTCTTTTGCCTTAACCTTGCATGCATTTCGCTTCTTGTAATCATCTCATTCCTCACGTATACAAAGAATTGTTTCTATGTAATTGTTTTACTTTTCTGAATTTGTAGAAGTGTTGAAGCTTCGACGGATAATGCGTAATTGACTTAATAATATGAATTGGTTAATAAGTAGTAATATGTACTGATTCTTCAAAGCAAAATGATGTGATGGCTTAGGATAGTTCCAAAATAACTTTCTCAAATCAACTGGGTTACCATCTAGCTAAGTGTATAAATTTAAAATGGGTCATCTCTCAAATTGATCTTCACATGGCACGCCACAGTTACTTGAAAGAATATTTCTAAGTATGAAGGGCTCGTTATTAATGCACAATCCAACCTTTCTCATAAATAAATACGCCTTTAGAGTTGTCAGTTCACTCGTGAGGGTCTCCAAAAATTTAAAAATAATACAACCTCATCCACTAAAGACCTTTCATATGGTTATTTTAAATTCCTTTGCAAGGGGGTGGCTCTTCCGTGCAAGGGCTTTTTCTACGATGTTTAATCCATCAATGGAAAGGGCTCGCCTCAGTGTTTCCAAGGTAGGCCTTATAAGAGTGCTTCGAACCATTCCTACCGAGGCGAATGTTGTTCTTTACAAGGGAGTGACTATTCCGTGCAAAGACTTCTTCCATGATATTTGATCCATCCATGCAAGGGATTCGAATGAGAATGCATTTATAGATGCAGAAAGTATCTTTATTGATGAAATAATTACATAAGTTGAAGGAGGTCATCCAGTCGGATAGACAGGCTATGCCTACTGGTAATACATTATCAAATGTTCAACATTCCAAGGGTGGGACTGTGCTTTTCCTTCCAAATCTTCGATCCTATAGGTGTTAGGCCTTAATTCCAGATTAGGGACCTTCCCAATTAGGACCTAATGTTCCCACACCTGGTTTTTTAAAAAGATAGGAAAACCCTTCTTAATACAAGACCTCCCATTCGGAATGACCTCTTTTTTACCTTGGCGTTGTAGTATCGAGTTATTTTTCTTTGGTAAGAAGCGATCCTTATTTGAAAATTGTCACTCCCTTCTTCAAGGAAGTCCAATTAGCATCTCCCCAGCTTATCATTAGATTTCTTATTAAAATTAATGCGACGAGGTAAAGGCAATCCTACCTCAACATGGCTCATGGCCTCAGCCCCATAAGCCATAGAAAATGGAGTTTCTCCTATTGCAATTCGACTTGTGGTACTGATTGCCCATAATACCTGGGGGAGCTCGTCCATACAAGCCCCTTTTAACACATCAAGCTTATTTTTCAAGATGTGTTTGATGGTTTTGTTAACTGCTTCTACTTGGTCGTTTGCCTGGAGGTGATAGGACGATGAGAAGTGTTTTTTAATTCCCAATTCATCGCACATTTTCTTGACTTTTTTGTTGTCAAACTGCCTCTTATTGTCCGATACAAGTGAAAGGGAAATCCTGAACTGACAGATGATATTCTAGATAAATTTGAAAGTGTTTGCCTTAGTAATTTTTGTCAGAGGGTCAACTTCGACTCATTTGGTGAAGTAATCAATAGTGAAAATAGCGTAACTAGCACTACCTTTCCCTTTTGGTAGGGGTCCTATGAGGTTGACTCCCCATTTAGCAAATGGTCAGGGGCTCGAAACAACAGTGAATTCCTGAGAGGGCTGCCTCTGGATGGTGGGGAAATGCTGACATTTGTCATATCTTCTTATGAACTGAAGAGCATCCTTTTTGAGGTTTGGCCAATAATATCATTACCTTAATATCTTATGTGCGAGTGTGGGCCCCCTATATGGTACCACAAACTCCTTCATGAACCTTGCGAAGGATTTAATTAGCCTCTTCCCCACCAGTGCATCGAAGAAGATGCGATGAGACCCTTCTTTTGTATAAGACCTCATCTTGGAGTACGAAATGAGCAGCCTTCTTCTGAGCTCGTTGGCTTTCTTATTTTTCGGTAGAACCTGATCCTTAAGAAAGGTAATGATTGGTTGCATCCAATATGAGGTTCCTTCAATCCATATAACTTTTCAGCTTTAGAGATGAAGGGACTGGTGAGGTGTTCAATTGGTACCACTTTAAGTAGTTCTAAATCCTTGCTATTGGCCAACTTTGATAAAGCATCGGCATAAACGTCCTCAGTACGTGGGATTTGAGCTAATTCAAATTTCTCAAAAGATGGAAGGAGGTTCATGACCTTCTTGAGGATGCTGCCATGTTTTTGTCTCTCGCAGTAAAATTGTCATAAACTTGACTCACAAACAGTTGTGAATCACTATTAACCACCAATTTCTTCACTTCCCTAGTTAATATGAGGCCAACTAATAACGTCTATTACTCAACTGGATTGTTGGGGGCCTTAAATCCAAATCTTACCGTACAATTGAGCTTATGAATTTTCAGCTGACTAACACCACTCCAGCCCCTGTCCCTATTTTCTCGGAAGAACCATCAACAAATAGGTTCCATATGGGTGGCTCTATCGGTTCTATCACGATCTCTACATCTGGAGTGTTGGAAAATTCTGTTATGAAATTCGCAAGCGCTCGCCCTTATACCGAAGCTCTTGGCTTGTAAAGAATATCAAATTCACATAGCTCCACAGTTTATTTCAGTTTCCCTGATGCATCAGACTTCTAAAGTACCTGCTTGAGTGGAAAATTGGTCAACACCTGTATGCTGTAGGCCCGAAAATATGGCCTCAAGTTTCTAGAAGTGGTAATCAAGGAGAGGGCAAGTCTCTCCATGTCAGTGTAGCGAGTCTCTGCTGGCAAAAATGGCCTTGTTTATATAATAAATAGGCAACTGTACGCTACGTTCTTCCCTCATAAGTACGGAGCTTACAGCCTCTACAAAAATAGCTAAGTACAATAACAATGATTCTCCTTCCTTAGGCTTGATAGGTTTTGGTTCAGGAAAGCCTTTTTGAGATCCGGCCAATCCCTGATACTTTCAACTGGTATACGACTATACCATATTTCTATAGCCTCTATAAGTGTAAAATGGAAGGCTCTACACTTTAATGCAGATGAGGCACCTTTCAAGCTCATGTGGGTCTTTTAGTTGTTAAGATGTTTTGACGGATCGCCCTTTCCTTCATACTTAAAGATTTTTTGTGGTACAAAGTGGTTAGGAACACGGGATTCCTTAACTCTTAAGAGAACGGAAGACTCTTGTCATCGTCATCTAATTCAAAAGATTTCCATGGACCATCTGAATCTTTCTTCTCAACCTGGTACCCCAGTGGCTATGATGTACCAGTCTGGTTTCTCAAATTTGCAGCGTCCTTTCTTTTTCACCTATTTCTAGGCGGAGGGGCCTCTTGGGGTTTATGACTCTGCCTATATCCCTATAGCCTTTGCGTAGTAGGTGGTTGTTGGGGCATATTTCTAGGCATTAATGGGTCAATTCTGTCAAACACACTGGATGACCTTTGGGGCCCAAGTTCTAGTGCAAATTTCGAAGGGAATTTTTCTTCTTTTTGGGTTGTCCGGATATGCAATTGGTTGACATATCCATCTCAACTTTCCTTTCAATTGGGCTAGCCTCTTCCCTTTTCATCTGAGAATAAGCCCTTTAGCTATGTTCTTTCCCATCTTGTTGGAAGCATTTTGCTGAGGCATTTCATACCTAGTATGTCCTGTATTTGCATAAGTATCTATTGCATGGTAGTATTCTGCTGGGTGATATTTCTTATGTTGGTAGCCATTTCTTTGACCTTTCTTGCAAGGCATGCAGTAGTGCCACCGCCTTGACTAATAAGGTGCTCTATGAACGTTTACATCGGTCCAATTTATATTGTGCTACTTTGTGATTCACGACTCTTGATCTGAGTATCGATTCATCCATTTTGGTGCCAGATTATTGGAGTATTGATAGGGGAGTATTTGATTTCATTTTACATTGATTAATTCCATTGTTTACATAATAGATTGCTCACTTTGTGCTTCTTATTATCTATTAGGTGAATTAAACTCTACAAACTGGTATTAAAGCGGTATTTTGACTTCAGTAGTGGCTAATTTTATCGATCTACATGGTGAGATTAATCTATGAAAAATTGAACGTGTGTTCGTGGTGTAATTGATGCGTTGGTCTGCTGATTTTGCATAAAGACGTGAATACTTAAAATAAAAAGTCGCAACTTTCATTGTTACAAACCACAAACAGGCCTATTCTGATAAATTAGCTGAAACTCTTTACGTTACTGCAATAGCAGGTCATTGTGTAGGGTGACTAATAGGATTGTGGCTTTGCCTACTACTAGAATTTATGATTATTTGCCTAAATTGTGATATTATCATTCTTTGTGGCTATTTGATCGTTGTTTGATATTAGAACTGTTACCTTTTACCTTACCCCTCGACAATTCCCTTGAGACTGAGGTTCGAATCTCATGAAAATCTTGGAAATTTAGACCGGTGGATAACACCCTTAGGACATTCTCTGTGTGGTTATCTCTTTGTTGGTTGCTTACGTGCTACGTGTCTTATTTGTTAAAATGTTTGCACGCCATTTCGACTTAGGTATCTTTAACGGTAGTGATTTTTCTATTTAACAACAAAAGATAAAGGGAATTTTAGTACTAGAAAAGGTTTCAAAAGCGATTGACAATTTGATTTCTATGACTGAGGATTAGAAAAGGAATTCAATAAACTTGCATATACGTTCTATAGCAAATCTTTTACAAGATCAATTCGGACTTCTATCATTTTGCACATATCTGATTCTGTTTTGCGAAAAGTTGGTAAACATGATTTTGTTGAAAAACTTTGGAAAAAATTAGAACAACTTTACTCGACTCAGTCCACTCCAACCAAACGTTTCTTACTTGAAAATTTCTTCAGTTTCAAAATTGATCCTTCTAAAGAATTTGTAACGATCCAAATCTTGGAATTTGATTTTTTTTACAAAAACAACAACGTGATTTTTTTTTTGTTCTATCTAAAAAATTCGGGTTAAATTAATTTTTTTTTTCTTAATTTCCCTTCTATTTTGTAGTTTACTAGGACGTTCAACAACGCACTACCTAACGATCATGTTTATTTGGACCATTTATCGGATTCATAATTCTATGAAATTCTTACACTATTTCTAAATTCATCCAAGTACAACATAGTAAAATTTCAGAATTTTCTAACTTCATATAAGCGCCAAAATGGACATTCAAGCACATAAAAAAAACTGTTATCGAATACACTAAACACATCACACATAAAAGGGAATAGCTTATCCTATCGACCTTCAATTGACTTAATTCTAAAGCCAACGGACAGAGGACTCATGGGCTTTCAAACCCCACTAGTTTTGTCAAAAAATTCAAAGAATTCTATTCGAAATTACGTGACAAAGTTCAGACAGTAAGCTGAAAATTATTGTTTACAAGTCTAAAGTTTAATATTAACTTCTTTAGCAACTTCAATTATATGCATACTTATATCATTTAAAAATTTCAATGTTCATATCAAGAAAAAGAACAAGGAAGTCTTAAAGAAAGATAAACTCATAACTTTTAGATATTAAACATAAGTTGCCTAACTAGTAAGAACTGGAAACTTTTCAAATGTGGTAATTACATAAATGAAGCACATTGCTCCCTTCGGATCCTCCACAATCCACGTGAATCCCACTTCCTCGATCATCCTTTAATCTGAAAAAATTGTCAACATAGAAGGTGTGAGCTTTAAAGTTAGTAAGACTAATATCACTTGGTGCGTCCTTTTGGTCATAAACATATATACTTTTATACAAAGTGATAAGAAAGAATTTAAAATTTCACGTGGATGAATACCAGCAAAATCATGATTTCGAAGAATTCATTGGGATCGTAGAAACCGATTATGGCCATACTTTGTTCATAGCTTCAGAAATTCTAACACACATCACAAGCATACATATATGTACATATAATGAACGAAAATAGTAAATATTTAGTACCACCTACCTTGATTTTCTTGAAATATAAAGGAGCAAAATTTGTAGAAGCATTTCTCCTTCAAATCCTTGCTATTCCTTTGAGCTTAACTTAACTAGAACGAGAATTTTGAGAGAAAAATTAAAAGAAAATTTGGATTTGAGGAGAGGCATGGAATAAAAAGTGAGTTTGCTCTTCTTGTAACTTCCATTTTTAGTGAAAAACTAAATGAGAAAGTTATATCATTATTAACCTTGTTAAATTGAGTCTTTAAGTAGGAATTTAAAGAGTTTTAAGCCCATAAAAATAATTCTTATAGAAAATTTTATAAAGTATTTACATGATAAACAATAGAGGAAAATGAATTATTCATATGATTTATAACATGTCTCTATGAATGTCCACTAATAAAACAAGTATTTCATCCAATTAACTTGATATACTTGTTCTTAATGTTGCAAAATGAGGAGTTTTGAACTTCAAAACATTTTTATAAATTATTTTACATCTGCATGGTGATTCTAACTTAGGTTGTCTATGTGAAATACCATGCAAATGAACGTTGTGACGACCTAGTAATTCATTAAATCTATGAATCAAATTTATTTAAACTTAATGTTTTAAATCTTTGGGCTTTCATTACCTTAAATGGGCCGAGCCTCCATAACTCGTTTCTAAAATAGGCTATACCAACCAACTTAAGAATATAAAATTTGGGACTTCACATAATTGGATGAAAATCTTGACAATTTTAATAAACTTGTGCAAGATATTACTAATTGTGGTAATAAAGTGTTTGATGAATATAAGGCTATTATTCTTTTTAATGTTATTCCTAATATCTATAAGGAAGTAAAGAATCCTTTCAAATATGGGAGGGAGACACTTCCACCTAATGTGGTCTTTGATTCTCTTAAGAGTAAGGAGAGGAAGATGAAAGCTAAAAGAAACGAGAGAAAAATATGAGAGATTTACCAAATGAGAGACATATCCTATTATAGTAATGGAGAGAGGCAAAACGGTGGTGGCAAAAAGAAAGGTAGAGGTAGGTCCAAATAACAAAGAAAGACAAATGGGAGAAAATGTTATAGTTGTGGAAAACTATGACATGTCATTAATGATTGCCATAAAAAGAAAACCAAGCTAAGAGATTAGAGGGGTGGGGAACCTACTGAGGCAAACGTTGTTGTCCGATAGATGAACCTGGTGAGGTTTACATACTCTTAAACATCGAACCAACTGAAATAAACATGTCTATGAACTCCTATATACAAGAGTGCATTCTTGGCTCCGGTCTTTTTCATGTTACTTCAAATAAAATGTGGTTTAATCATTTGCATAAGTTTGATCACTGTCACTTTGTTGTATAAGATAGAGTCGCATATAAGATTAGTGAAATGGTAGTGTGATTCTCAGATTTGATAGTGGTTTTGTGTACACACTGAAAGGGGTTAGGTATATTCCACATCTGGGTAGGAACCTGATTTCTATTGGGGAGTTAGAGCGCGCAGGTTTCACTAGTTCAATTGTTGACGGTGTTATGAAAATACTTAAGGAAGCACTTAGAGCCTTTAAGGCTATTAATAGAAATTGCATATACATCACGCGTGTTGAGGTTATGAGTAGTTTAAATTCCACTATCACTGACACTGGTCACACACAGAAATGGCACAGAGGTTAGCTCATGTTAGTGTTAAGGGACTTAAGTTCATTAACGATAAGGGTGTGTTTGGTAAGGATTAAGAGGGTGTTTGGTGGGGATTAAAATTAGATTTTTAGTGGATTGTGATAGAAGTTTTTGAAATGTGTGGTTAAAAAGATGTGGGACCCATGAAATATGTAGTTAATATTGATTGTTTGACTTTGATTTGGATTAAAATCAGATTTTAATCCGGTCCAAACATGCCATAAGTGTTGACATGCCATTTTACAATCATTATGTGCTTAGTAAACATCTTAGTATGTCATTTGCATCTAGCACACATAAAACAGTGTTAGAATACATTCATTCTGACTTATGGGGTTTGGGGAGTAATCCCACTTTTGGTGGTAAGAAGTATTTTCTGTCTAATAATGATGATTTCTCTCAATGTGTTTGAATATATTTTCTCAAAGATAAATCTAAAACCTTTGTGAACTTTAAAAATTGGAAAGCTAAAGTAGAGAATCAAACAGGTAAAAAGGTGAAAAACTTGCGTACTAATAATGGTTTTGAATTTTGTAATGCTAAATTTGACAATTTGTGTAATCAATCTGGCATCACTAGATATATGATTGTGCTTTACACTCCCAGCAAAACGGGATTGCTGAAAGAATAAATTGTACTTTTTGGGGTAAAGCTTTTATGACTACATGCTATTTGACTAATATGACTCATTTCGATGCTTTAAATGATACTTCGTACGAAAAATGGTATGGTAAATGTGGTGATTATTCTATGCTTAGAGCTTTTTGCTGTGCTGCTTTCTCTCATCAAAATGAGAGAAAATTAGAACATATAGCTAAGAAGTGTGTCTTTTCACATTATTTTGAGGGAGTGAAAGGATATACGTCATGGGATAGAAGCCAAAATGGGGTTAGAATTATCATAAGTCGTGATGTCAAATTTAATGAGTATGAGATACCTTGCATGAAAAGTGGGGAATAGCAAAAAACTATTAAGAATAGTCCCCAGTTGAGGTAGAGCGAGTGAGTGTCCACATCCCTAATACCCCGAGTGAGGTGGAAAGAAACACAAACTCAGTAGAATATAGAAAGTGATAAGGTGATTGTAGAAGAAAATCCCATTAACCAAGACCCTCTAGCTGACTATCAATTGGCTAGAGATAGAGAGGGGAAACCATATAGGGAACCCCAAAGATTGTCTAACTATACCATAGCTTATGCTAGTTACCAAGAACTAGTGGATAGGAAACTAAACACCAATGAGGAAGCTGTGAGAAGTGAACAAAGTAAGGATGGCGAGGTGCCATAAGAGAATAGATGAGTTCTCCTAGTAAGAATCAAACCTGGGACCTAGATTCGAGACCTAAGGACGAATTCATAGTAGGTTGCAAATGGGTTTATAAGATTAAGGAGGGAACTAGTGAGAGTGAGCCCGTGAGATATAAGGCTAGGTTGTAGCCAAGAGGTACACACAGACTGAAGGGATGACTATAATGAAATATTTCTCTCATTGTCGAGTATACTACTATTAGGGTCGTGTTTGTTTTTGTTGCCTATTATGATTGGGAACTTGATGTAAAAATTATTTTTTTGTATGGTGATCTTGATGAAAATATTTTTATGAGTCAGCCCAAAAGTTTTGAAAATAAATCTAAACTTGACCATGTGTGATTTTTAAAAAAATATCTTTATGGGCTAAAACAGTTGTCACGTCATTGGTATAAGAAATTTGATTCTTATGTGCTTTCCATTGGTTTCAAGAGAAGTGAGTTGGGCCATTGCTTGTATTACTTGCACCACAGCACCAACAAAGATTGTGTCTATTTGTTGCTTTATGTGGACGACATGTTATTTATTGGTCCAAAGCTTAAGGTGATAAACAAGATTAAAATGGAACTAAGCATAAAATTTGATATGAAAGACCTAGGACATGCTAGGCAGATCCTTGGTATGGAGATTAATCGGGGATAGAAACAATTATTGCTTGTATGTGCATCAAACTCTTTATTTGCTTAAGATTTTTACGAAATTTGGCATGATTGACTGTAAGCCTGCTTCTGTACCTCTTGGAAACTATTTTGTCCTATCTAAAGACCAATCGCTTGCTAATGAAGAAGAAAAGAATTTTATGAGTAATGTGCCTTACTCTAATGTGATAGAATCTGTTGTGTATCTCATGAGCTGCATTAGATCTGACTTGGCTTATATTGTGAGTGTGTTAAGCAGGTACATATCTAATCCTGATCCCAAATATTGGGAAACTTTAAAGTGTTTGCTTAGGTACTTGAAGAGTCTTTTTGATGAAGAGTTAATTTTTAAGTCTCATAGTGATGGTGTGAAACTTAAAGGTTTCACGGATGCTGACTATAGTGATTATAAAGACAATATGAAGTCTACTTCCTCTTATTTGTTTATATTATGTGGCTCTTCTGTGAGTTGAAAGTCTTAACTGCAACATATTGTTGCTTTATCTACTACTGAATCTGAGTACATAGCGGCCACTGAAGCTATTAATGAAGCTTTGTGATTTAGCGGTCTACTTAATAAACCGGGTGCTTTAAGTGATAATGTGACTGTATACTTTGATAGTCAATCTGTTATTCATTTATGCAAGAATCCTGTATTTCATGAACAAACTAAACATATATATATTAGGCTACATTTTATTAGAGTGTGGTATCTCAAGGTTTGATAAAACTTGAGAAAGTGCATTCCAACTACAGTTGGTAAAGTTTAAAAGTTATCTTACACTTTTAAGCATTGGTAAAAGTACGTGATGTTCAATTTATTTTGAAATCAGATTGTACAACTACTAATTTGTTTATCTTTTCTTTGCAGGTATATTTGGTATCAAGGTGGAGGTTTGTTGGGTGATACCAAATGAACCTCGAGGCGATGATGAGTATTCGGGTCGTAATTATTCATTAGACTTTTCATAAGTCAATTAATGAGATATGTGTTGAGTCGAAAATCACACGTGGTGGCCTAAATTACAAAGAAGGACCAAGACCACTCTACGGGCTCGACCCATTACCTGTCAACCCATTACTTAACCTATTACGTGGTATATTTAAATGGGGTCTCTCCTTTGTGTTGAGACATAACACGCGGCTTCCCTTTTCTTTTGACATTGGCTATGCCTATGACCTCCTTTTAGCTGTTTCTCTTCGTGACCTTTCGGACTCTCTCTCCTACTGTTCGGTGAGCTGTCATCCGTGCTCCATCCTTTGTCAGTTATGTATTGGTGACCTGACCATTGGATTGAGTTCTTCAAGTTGTTGCTTCATGCACATTTTTGACCCTGTTTCGGTCCGATCTTGCTGCCTTCTGTGTGTAGCTTCTCTTGGCCAATTTTGGGTCGTTGTGGTCCATTTGAGTAGGTTACTTCGGTCCAATTTGTGTGGTGCTGATGTGTGATTTTCATTTGATCTGAGCCTCGATCCATCCATTTTGGTGCCAAATCATTCGAGTATTGATAGGGGAGTATTTGATTTCATTTTACACTGATCAATTCCATTGTTCATATAATAGATCGCTCACTTTGTGCTTGCTATTATCTATTAGGAGAATTAAACTCTACACCATGTTTGGCCCCCCCATTCTCTAAAATGCATTTTTTTTCTCAAACTCATTTTTTATCACACATTTCATAAAACCCATAATTTTTATCAACTTATCAACTACACATTTAATCAACTTTTATGAAAATTTACTAAAATTTTGATTTTTAGCTAAACCAAAAGGGGATAAATGCGATCCAATAACCAAAAAATTCACTCTATTTCTCAGGAATCTTTCTGGGGCAGTTGGGACAACGGTGAGAAAAGATATGCTGGAAGAATTCAAAAATACTGGGTTAAAGGTGAAAAGACAATTCTATTGAATAACTGGAAATCCCAATAAAGTTAAGAGGAATCCAGAGGGAGATTTTTGGGTGGCACTCAACATCCTTGAAAAGGATGATCTGAAGGAAGATAATGGAGGATTCTTACAATTCTTGGACATTATGGGAGATTATACATAGGCAGTCGAGATTAGACGTATGTTGGTGTCTACGAGATTATGCCTAATTCCAGTACAAGCACTTGAAATCGAGATTCATAGAAATTGCTATTATATGAAATAAGAGCCTTACAATATACCACATTAATTGGAAGTTTTCATGGTAGAAAACATGTACAAGAAAATATGCAGCTTCATCTTTACTTTCTACAGCATTCCAAAGGCCAAAATTCAAGAAAATAACAAGTACCGGGAGATTGAGCAAATGTTCAGTGACCCTTTTTTTTGCTTTTTAAACAACATATTAATTATTATCCATTAGTGTTAAATAAACACAAAATATTGCACTGCAACCTCTGTATTAGATTCTGTAATGTTGTTGTTTCTGCCTCATTTCATTGAACCGTTAAGAGAAAGCTTTGCCGGTTTACTTCCACCTGCTAAAAACAATCGTCCAATGTTCCATTAGTCACAATTGTGTTCTATTCATTACACTCGACTATAAAATCATCCAAAGGGACTGACAAATAGAACTCACGGGATAGCATTGGGATTTCAGAGCTTTTCAGTACGCGCAGCCTCTCTGCTGTTGATACAAACATGCTGCAAACAAAATATACAAAAAAGATGGTGTGTAAGCAGTCTAATTCCATTGAAAACCAAGTCATGAAGTTCCAAGTGAACTTGATTGTAATAAGCACTATATTTCTGGATTAGATACAATCTCAAGTGACGTTTTTGCAAGACCAACAGTACGTTTTGGCATTTCTGAGAATGGTGACTTCGAATTGATTCATTAACGAAAATAGTAAATTTCTAGAGTATGTTTTAAATAATAAAATCGCAGTCAATAAAAAATTGGGCAGGGCCATCCTTTCTATTCTCAAAGCCTCATAACCAAGTGGCAGAATATTAAAAATAACAAGACAAAATAAATTGCATCAGATTCAAGGAGGTAAGATGCTTACTCCCAAGGGACATCCCCAACAAGCATCCTGTCCCCTTCATTATCTTCATAAACAAGGGTATATTCCCCACTTCCATCCAATAAACCACTTATCACTTTCTCTCCCTCTTCCTCGTTTTCGATACCATTGGTCGAAGAATCACTTTGAGCTACACAGATAAATGAAAACAAAGTGAACCAGTCAGATTTTTTTACACAAAGATGCATCTATTTTTAGATTTAGAGCATGTTTGACTAAGCCTACAAAAAGAAAAGATACTTAAGTGGATAACTTATTCTTTTCTTGCTTCTATGTTTAGATTCTTCGAAAGTAACTCTTACCATAAAGGTAAATTTTTACTCGTAAGTATATTTACTAAAGTGCACTTTTTTAAGCTTAGTTAAACATACTTAATCAGAAAAGCTAAATGCGTACCCTACACATAAATTCATCGTGTACTCGATAAGATATGCTTATGTTTTAACTTTATACACGAATGGCATTGATATGAAATATGATATTAATACAACTCTCGCTCGATAAAAGCAGAATTATAAATCATGTGCCGAATAATAACCTGCAAGAAGGCCTCTGAAGAGTTCATCAACGGCGGAGGAGAGCTTGTCATAGCTATCGTTCAATTTAAGATCCACTTTCCTTCCAATGGGAACACCATCCATGTTTATCTTCACAAACTTACTTCTAGGGCAACTTTCAATAGGTTTTTTGCTGAAATCTTTGTTCTGGACCACACTCTGTGACTCAGAGGATACTTTAGAAGAATTGCCATTTGCAAGATTCTTCCTGAATGAACGAATAGGAGGCCATCCCACCACTGGAGCAGGAGCAGTTCTATTGTTTATTACAAATGTGGTACCACAAAGACAGAAAAAAAAAAAAAAA
>CAIGRT010083102.1:0-15248 GCA_903798405.1 Fraxinus platypoda
AATTAATTCAAGAAAAACCTGAGTTTTGTAATTTAAAACTTTGGTACCTGATTTTTAATTTGCTGAAAGTAAACCCTGAACCATAAACTTTTCCCAAAAATTTATGTGTGCTCAGCTCATGGGTTCAGCTCAGCCCATAAGTCCACGAACTTAGGGTCCAGCTGATCAACTATTTTGGACATGAGCTTGAGCTTGGCTCGTCTATGAGCTTGTGGTAACATTGGCCAAGCCAAGCACCGTTAATTTCAACACAGATGCAGAGGAAAATTGACATACATAAAAAGTATAATTTAAAAAATACTAAAAAGTGTCCAATATCCAAAAAAGGTACCTGTCAAAAAAGGCACGTTCTTATTTTTGTAGTAAAAAGTTACATTTGTTCAAAAACGACCCTAATTAGACCTTTTACTTGAGTTAACTTGTGACATTGTATTTAAGTGAAATTTAGCCGTTATCTAAACTACTATTTAACAAGAGTTTTGCTGTGCGTACAGAAACTGTGCAATGTAGCCGTTATCTAAACTAGTATTTAACAAGAGTTTTGCTTTGTTTACAGAAATGGTGGAAAAATCCCATTTAACAATACCTGTGTTGTACCATTAAAACCCACAATTGGCCTCTACACGAATTATTATAAAGAAAACACCCGCGTGGAAGTTTCAGTTTAGTTAGTTAGAACCCCACCTTAAACCATTCAACAAACAGTTGTTGCTCTCGGCTCATGGTTCTAAATCATTCCATACACAGCTGAAACGCCAATGGCCATCGCCACCATCTCTACCACAACAGCTATTCCCATTCTGACTACCCAAATCCAAATCAAACCAGAACCAATTTCTACTAATTCCAATTCCAAAAAATGGTCACTCAAATCTTGCAAAAATCTAGAAGAAATTAAACAACTACATGCCCATATAACAAAACAAGGTAGTTTACACAGTTCCAGCACGCTAACCAAACTCATAGCCAAGTACGCACAAGTGGGCTCTCTTGAAAGCTTAGAATATGCCCAGAAGGCCTTTGAAATCTTCAAAGGTGATGGAGAAAATTCTAATACTAATGCAATTTACTTGTATAATTGTTTGATAAAGGGGAATTCTGTAGCCGGGTTTTTCAGTGTGGCCATTTTGCTATATGTTGAAATGATGGTTGAGGGTGTTGAGCCTGATAATTATACGTTTCCGTTTGTTTTGAGTGCTTGTTCGAAAAGTTTTAGGCTTTTTGAAGGGGTTCAGGTTCATGGGTCGGTTATGAAAATGGGTTTTCAAGATGATATCTTCATATCAAATTCTTTGATACATTTTTATGGAGAGTGTGGGGAAATTGATGAAGCGAAAAGGGTGTTTGATGAAATGCATGAAAGAAATGTGGTGTCGTGGACTAGTTTGATTAGCGGGTATGCAAAGATGGACCGGCCTAAAGAGGCTGTTCCTTTGTTTTTTGAAATGGTGAAGGAGGGAATTCAGCCTAATGAGGTTACTATGGTGTCTGCCATTTCAGCTTGTGCAAAATTGGGGGATTTGGATTTGGGGAAGAGTGTGTGCACACATATTCAAGAGTCAAGGTTAACTTTCAATGCTGTTATGGTAAATGCTCTTGTTGATATGTCTATGAAATGTGGAGACAGTGAGATGGCAAAACAGCTTTTCGATGATTGTGCAGATAGAAATTTGGTTCTATACAACACAATTTTGTCTAATTATGTGCGTCTGGGAAAGGCAAAAGAAGCACTTGATATATTTTGTGAATTGCTTGAGCAAGGACCTGCGCCTGATAGAGTAACTATGTTGTCTGCTATTGCAGCCTCTGCTGAACTAGGAAATCTTTACTTTGGGAGGCAGTGCCATGCTTATGTTTTGAGGAATGGGTTTGAAAGCTGGGATAACATTGGCAATGCAATTATAGACATGTACACAAAGTGTGGTAAGCAGAAATGGGCTTGCAGAGTTTTTGATCGAATGTCAAATAAGACTATTGTTTCGTGGAATTCACTGATAGCTGGTTTTGTTAGAAATGGTGATGTGGAGTCAGCACAGAGCATGTTCTATGAAATGCCAGAAAGGAACCTTGTGTCTTGGAACACCATGATTCATGTGTTAGTACAAGAGAGCTGTTTTAACGATGCAATTGAACTGTTCCGTATAATGCATAATGAAGGGATAAGAGCAGACAGGGTGACAATGATGAGTGTCGCATCTGCCTGTGGCTACTTAGGAGCTCTTGATCTTGCAAAATGGACTTATACCTATGTTGGGAAATATGAAATTCAATGTGACATGCGGCTTAGTACTGCTCTGGTCGACATGTTTGCTAAGTGTGGGGATCCTCAAAGTGCAGTGGAAGTGTTTGAAACAATGAAGGAGAGGGACGTCTCTGCTTGGACTGCTGCAATAGGAGCAATGGCCATGGGGGGAAATGGGGTACAAGCAGTCGAGCTTTTCTATGAGATGCTCGGGCAAGGGGTGAAACCCGATGAAGTAGTTTTCGTGGGAGTACTTACAGCATGTAGCCACGCCGGATTAGTTGAACAAGGAATGGATATATTTAGGAATATGAAGGGAAGTCATGGAATCACTCCACAAATTGTCCATTACGGGTGTGTGGTTGATTTGCTCGGTCGAGCTGGTTTGTTGGATGAAGCTCTTGATATCATAAAGTGCATGCCAATGGAGCCTAGTGATGCCATATGGGGGGCTCTTTTAGCTGCCTGCAGAATACACAAAAACGAAAAGATGGCAACACATGTAGTCGAGATATTATCCGAGTCTGCTAAGGAAAAAACCGGAATTCAAGTCCTCCTATCGAACATATATGCTTCTGCTGGCAAATGGAGAGATGTGGCCAATGTGAGAATGCACATGAAAGAAAAAGGAATTCGGAAAGTCCCCGGTTCAAGCTCAATCGAGGTAAACGGAGTAGTTCATGAATTCACTTCAGGTGCCGAATCCCATCCAGAGAAGGCCCTGACTGACTCAATGCTACAGGAGATGAACTGTAGACTAAGAGATTCAGGTTATGTCCCTGATCTAACAAATGTTTTGCTGGACGTAGACAAACAAGAGAAAGAATTCTTGCTGAGCCAACACAGCGAGAAACAAGCCATTGCCTGTGGGTTGATCCATTCAGATCACGGAATGCCTATACGAGTTGTTAAGAATCTCCGGATGTGTGCTGACTGCCACTCTTTCGCTAAAATGGTTTCCAAAATATATGATCGAGAAATTGTTGTTCGGGATAATAACCGGTTCCACTTTTTCCAGCAAGGGTTGTGTTCTTGCCATGACTATTGGTGACAATGTAAGTGCATTTTACTCATCTCTTAATGAGTTCAGAGAGTACAGGTTTTTGTGCTTACAAGTGCAAATTTTCAGAAAGGCAGTGGCTATAATGGATGACAACGGATTCGATTAAAAAATCACTTATTTTTATGTGCTCTAATACTACGTTGCAACAAATAATAAAGGAGTTATCACAAAACGATCTACCAGAAAATAGACATTCCGAGGACTTAAACAGGGTAGGATTTCAAGATGATGTCGTGTATCTTGGGATGACAGAGACTTCAATCCGCTATGGCTTCTTGGGGCTCGGCTTCTGCCACCCGAGTCTTTCCAAGAACTCCTCAATCAACCTTTAGAGACAGAAAACCAAAAATTCAAAAGAAATCGAAACTCATAGATTCCAACACTAATACTCTATTAGCACTCACACGCTGCAAATAGCATTCTGCGAATTTACCTGGACAGAGAAATTTACCTGAGTAATGCCATGAGATGAAATGTCGTCGTCCATATCAACTGGACTAAGCATGAAAATTACTGATTACTGCTTGCACAACGCTAGCTAACTAGAATTGTCTATTAACTAATGGCCTGCTTGGGAGTTTTTTTCACCGGTTTTGAGTGGCACCGTCTATGAGGTATTGAAAAAATCGGTGCTTGCTAGTTTTTCTGAACACTGATTTTTGAGTGTAGTGTAATTTTGAGCGGTTTTCTCAACTCACCAAATTGGTGGGTTTTAGTTGTTTTTTATATTCTTTTCTAATTTTACTCTTTATAAAATAATTACTTCCAACCAATATATTTTGTTAAATTGTAAATAAAAATATATTAACTAAAAAATTACTTATCATTTAAAAAATTATATTATAATTAAAAAAATATTTATACATAAAATATTACTTTTAAGATAAGAAAAAATGCATTATAATTAAAAATTATTTATAAGTAAAAAATCACTTTTATGTAAAAAAAATTGTTATAAAATAAAAATACTATTAATAAGACAAAATTCACTTATAAAATATAAAAAAGTTACTTATAAGTAAAAAATTTCACTTAAAGTTATTTAAAAGTATAAAATTAACTTAAGTAAAAAATATTAACTTATATGTAAAAAAAATTATCTATAAGTAAAATATTACTTATGAGTAAAAAAACTCATATAAAAGAAATTTTTACTAAGAGATATATACATAATTTTATTCTTTTAAAAAACTTTCATAACCTGGTAATAATAAACTCCTAAGTATAAGTTGGAGAATTTTAAAAACCGCTACTAAAATCACTTAAAATCGATTCGTCGCTCAAAATTGATATTTTAAAAAACGTTCTTAACCAGTATGATGAAACTCCCGAGGTGGCTCTAAATCGTCCTGCAAAATTTGATCATAACATATGGGATTGTTAATTTGCAAAACTATTCGTGCAACTATTGAAAGAATCTTCAATGTTTTGGAATCATTATTATAAGAAAAGGGGTATTATCATTTACCAGAAAAGCGAATTAAATAAAAAGGAATTGCAAGTTGCAGGTGAAAGCATTATTTTAAGGGGACAAAAAAGTTACCTTATACTGAAGACATACTTAGCCCCTCTTTGTTTCCTTTTAAAATAAAATTATTTAATTTTCATATTAATTTTTAATTATATATTCACGCATTAAAATATTTTACAGGTAAATTCAAAAAAATTTCTTACTTTTTAGCCACACCTTCTTCAAAAAATTATTATTCAAAATATCATTTTTTTTTCAAAATAATAGCCATCAAACAATGGCTTGTCATTCAAATTTTATCAATAACCACAGCAACTTTCTGTTGGTTATAACAAACGTAATTAGAAGTTAAAACGAAAGGCAAAAAAGAATATGGAATAAAGGAAAATCAAAGGACGAAACATGAGAAACTCTAAAAGCAAAAGTCTTCCATTATTGGAAGAAAGGAAGCGAATGGGGAAATGTTGGTATTTGTTCATTTTGACCTCGAAAAATGGCTTCGATACATGGCCAACAGAATAAGTCTTCACGTATGCTTCTCCCTACGCACGGTAGCTCACCGTTAGTCACTTGTGACCTTTTTCGGTGGGGTGGAAGCGGCCGCGAGCACTCTAAAGTGGTCATCGGGACGTGGTTGAGAATGTGTGTAAATATAGTGAAAGGCTCTTTAGAGTTAAAAGACTAGAATGCAAAGATTAGAATGGGAACCTCTTCCTTATCATAATGTGGGGGTATTTATACTAGAGAAAGGAAGATGAAAACCGTTGGATAGGGGGACATGTGGTTTCGGATCCCGGATGAGTCATCCTTTCTTAGGCTTCAATCTGTCAATTCATAGGTTGGCGAACATTAAATGATTTCTGACATAGCAACATGAGTTGACCGTTTGTAGCCTGCCACACGTCTCATCAATCAGTCTAAGGACTTGACTTTGAAGAGATCTCCTCATAAAAGATCTTGGCAGGCTAGGGGAGGTGAATGTGGGCTGTAGCAGAGTGTGAGCCTTTGCATCCGTCGTGTATGGCGGATGAGTTCGGCTATTCTACGAGGGAGCAGTAGCGTTTCGGTTCAGGGCATTAAATTCAGTTCATCTTGTGCAAATTCAGTTCGCCCGGTGCAAATTCAGTTCGTCCACCACATGGCAGCGCAGAATTAAGTAGCGCAATACGTAGCAGATGACCTGGATAGACTAGGTGGAGGACTTCTGAAAGGCTGTAACAACAGTCCCTCAAGTCCGTGTATGGATATCTATATAATGCATGGACTTTATAGAGGTGTCATGTCATTTTATGGGGTGTATGCGCTAGTTGTTGTAGAAGAAAAAGGTGGGCTAAAGCGACGTCCTGGCTGAAGGACAAAGAGTTGAGTGTTGGCAACTTTGAGAAAAGTTGCGACGGAGGCGACATCCTGATTGGAGGACGAAGCGTTGTGTGTTGGGCAGAGGCGACGTCTTGGCTGGAGGACAAAGCATTGAGTGTTGGCAACTTTGAGAAAAGTTGCGACAGAGGCGACGTCCTGGCTGGAGGACGAAGCGTTGAGTGTTGGCAACTTTGAGAAAAGTTGTGACAGAGGCGATGTCCTGGCTAAATGACGAAGCGTTGAGTGTTGGCAACTTTGAGAAAAGTTGCGGTAGAGACGACGTCCTAGCTGAAGGATGAAGCGTTTGCTGATGAAACAGCTTTGGGTTGTGTGCTAATGATTAGACAATTCTCGCCTCTTCCCAAGGCATTTTTTCATGGGCGTCGCTTGCTTCCAACACACGCCTCCCAGCCAATAAATGGTAATCATGGCGATGGCCGGGAAAGCTCAAGGCAATGCGTTTGGGTGGCGCGTGAAGGACACCGCTTCATCAAGACATGGGCTTACGTGACTTTTGGATTCAACGATTATGATGAACCGTTGATTTGGACGGCCAAGATGTTATCAACAATGATCTAACGGCTGGGGTAAACTTGGGACACCTATATAAGGCTAAGTTCCTTCATTTTATAAAGTTTACTTTTTAAAATTCTGATTTTTCTCCCTTCTACCTCCGTTTTTGCTCTGCTTCCATTTCTTCGGCGACCAAGACTTTGAAACTCTAGTGACCTTTTCAAAATTTCACGGCGATCGTCTTTCCCTTTGACATATAACTTTTTAGGTAAATGTTTCCTCTTTGCTCCACTTTTCTTCAAAATTTAAACCAAATGGCTACTGAGGGGTCTGGAAATACATCTACGAGTGAGGAGAGGCGAAGTGTGGGGAGTGCGATCATTAGGGAACAATTCATCACTTCGGATGAAATAGGTAAGGCCATCAGGTCGGGTGAAAATATTTGGAGACTTCCCACCCCTCCTGTCGACACTTCGATTAAATGGGGGGCTTCTAGCTGTTCCTCTAAAATTACCTCAGAAACCTTAGCCAAGTGTAGATGGGTTTTTAGGATACCTGATAACATAGACCCGATAATACCCGACTCTAACGAGAGGGCGGGTTGTATGGCCATAAGTGAGAACCTGTTGAGGGCAGGCCTTAAACTCTCCTTTCACCCATTCTTTAGGTTAGTTCTCCACTCCTATAGGCTGGCTCCAACCCAACTCCACCCAAACTCTTGGGCTCAGATGGTTGGGTCGTGGATGTTTTGGCGTCAGGCCAGCCTTGGCGTAGATATGCCTTTCAATGTCTTCCACTCCTTTTACTTCCCTAAAAGCGTAGCCGGGGGTGAGAAAAGTAGGGGGTGGTATTATTTGACTCCTTGGGGATCTCATTCCCCATTCGTGGTAGATATGCCCTCTTCAGTTTAGGAGTGACGGAAGTCCTGGTTCTAGGTTGCTGAGAGATGGGACACCATGGAGAATGATCCCATGACTCCTCTTACCGTCGCCACTTCTTACTCCAGCCGTTGCTATGATTACCATTTATTGCTTGGAAGGCGTGTGTTGGAAGCAAGCGACGCCCACAAAAAACTGCCTTGGGAAGAGGCGAGAATTGTCAAATCATTAGCAAACAACCCAAGGTTGTCTCATCAGCAACACTTCGTCCTTCATCCAACGGTTCTCTTCGTTGTTATGTCAGAAATCATTTAATGCTCGCCAACCTATAGATTGACAGATTGACGCCTTTGAAAGGATGATGACCCATCCCACGTGTCCCTCCATCCAACGGTTCTCCTCTTCTTTTCTCTAGTATAAATACCCCCACACTATGATAAGTGAGGGGTTCCCATTCTAATCTTTGCATTCTAGTCTTTTAACTCTAAAGAGTCTTTCAATATACTTACACACATTCTCAATCACGTCTCGATGACCATTTCACCGTCGGGCACCACTTTCCAGTTGACTGAAATACTGACTTGCGTCGGAGTGCTCGCGATCGCTTTCACCCCCACCGAAAATCATGAGTGACTAATGTGTGCTACCGTGAGTAGGGAGGAGCATACGTGAAGACTTATGTCGTTGACCACGTGTCGGAGTCATTTTTCGAGGTCAACACTTCACAATCAGCGATGAAATAGTTTGCTGATAACGTGGCATTCTCTAGAAAATGTTCTTGGGAGCAAAAATTTAAAATGGGGGATCAGAAGATCAAAAAATAATCAAACTTGGGTGTGAAATTTAATACAACCTTCAAATGATCAAGCAAACGCTGGGTGAGTTCCAAATCAATTAATAACAATGGAATAAATACTGTAAATGAAGATAAACACTTCCCCTTTCAATATCACAAAGATTGGCACCAAAATGAATTTGACATGGCTCGTATCAATAACCTAATAACACACGAAGTAGCTCTACAAGAAGGAACCAAGAATCCCATTCAAAACCTCGAAAGAAACCACTCACGAATAACGCAGAAAACAGCCACACACAGTAGCGGAGTAGGGGCATAGCGGAGCATGGAAGAACTGAGCAGAATAGGGACGTAGTTGTTAGCCAAGACGTCGGCCAAGGTGACGTGAAATGGTCTCACAAAGGGACCGCACAAATAAGACAGCAAAGAGTTAGAGAGATGTAACCGAAAATCTCACCAAAAGGGACTTAAGGACAAACCGTGTGTATGTATTGTATCTCATTTGGGCCTTGAATATAATACTCGATCCAACTTCTTTTTGTGGGTCACTAATTGCGTGTTATTGGGTCGACTATTTTAAATAGTTTCAATAATATGTTCCAAATGAACTAGGGATGTCCAAAAGTCTTGAACCGAACCGAACCAAGTCGAGCAGTTCTTAATAAGTTAAATACCCGAACGGGTACTCGAATCAAGAACCGATGAGTTTGTGTTGGGTCTCGGGTCTAGACCAAGAACCGAAACTAAATAATTTTTTTTTCATTTTTTATATTGAATTAATTAAATTATTTTATTTTTTTCTAAACAAATTAGCAAATTAATTAAATAAATCAGATCATTTCGTAATTTTAATTTTAAAGCTTATTAGCCCATTTTAAATACAAGAATGAAGAAACAGTGGAGTTTGAGATCCATTAGCCCATTTTCGTTTTTGCTCATTAAATTTAAAGCATTCAAATAAGATAAAATTCTAAGATCGCTTCTCTATCTTGAATTTGCAAATGAATTTACTTTATGTAGTGTTGATATAATATTAATATCTACTTTTTTGTATTTGTATGCATTGAATTAATCTTATTGGACAGNAAGACAATAAACAGTGGAGTTTGGGATCCATTTGTAGTTTTTGATATGGATCACCGATATTTTAATATTAATATCTACTTTTTTTGTATTTGTATGCATTGAATTAATCTTATTGGATAGCTAGTTATTTATATGTTTTTGAATTGGGCTACGTTAATTTGTAAAAGTTACTAATGAAATGTCATTAGTTGTATTTATGTAGTGTTGCTATAAATGTTAAAAAATTTAATTATGGTACAGAACTGAACTGAACCGAACCCGAACGGTTCCATAATTATATTTGGACCCGACGCATTTATTAAATACCCGAAAGTTTTGGGTCGGTGCGGTTCTCTTCAGAACCGAACCGAACCGACCTACGGACAGCACTAAAATGAACAATTTGTTTTTAATCCGATCCGACGAGTTATCTTCGTCCTAACTTTATTTGATATCAAAATATCTAATAAACATCTGATGTGATGCCAAATATACTTGCTAAAGAGAAAGAACTAGTTTAGTGGTCGCACAACGTGATTTCAAATAAAATTGAAACATTAAACACATATATCGATGTTTAGAAGTGTAAGACATGATTGAAAGAATAAGCCCCTGTTTGGTGATAATTGAAATCTAGATTTTAATTAAATTTAAAGTCAACAATTAATTTTAACTACATATTTTATGTGATTTACAACTTTTATACCATACATTTCATCATATTTTATAAAATCTACTAAAAATCTAATTTTAATCACCACCAAATAGGATCTATAAAAAATGGCATTGGATTGAAAGAATATATGGGGCTGAAAATCATGGGATTGAGAAAGCATCCCTCAATGGCCTAAGATTGAAAGAATATTTGGGGTTGGATTTCTAGCTAAAATTATTAGGGATTGAGAAAATATTTCTAATAAAAAAGGCCACACAACTATTATTTTGTGTTTGTTTGATAGTCTCGTGGCCCTTTTTGGTTTGATTTGATTTCATAAACAAAATTATTAATGCAAATTACTGTACAAAGTTCTATCATCAAAAGTTAACACTCACATCCAAAATCAAAACTATAAATCTCATTCAACGAAACAAAAAAAAATAAAAATCAATCGTCATATTAAGCCCCTTTTTGGTAAATATTAAAATTCAGATTTTAATCTAAATCAAAATTAACAATGAATTTTAAAATATTTTATGTGTCACACAACTTTTCAACTGTATATTTCATCAACTTTTATCAAAATTTACTAAAAATCTGATTTTAATCCCTACCAAACTGGGGCTAAATATTGTCTAGTAAAAATTATTCACCAAATTACAAGTAGACATAAATAATAAAAAAAAGTAATGATATAATCGTTCTTGGTTCTAGGTACTAAAAGCTTAATTGAACCAAATTCGAATGGTTCTTTGTTCTAAAAATCAGATCTGTTTAATATTTAAATTGAATCAAATCGAATCGAACTTGTGGGTTCTGATTTGTTTCGATTGGTTTTGGTTCTTTTGTCAACCCCCACATGAAAATTAAAATACAAAGTTCTATCATCAAAGTTGACACTAACATCCAAAATCAACACTATAAATCCCATTCAATGAAAAAAAAAAATTCCAACTTCATATTAAATATTGTCTAGTAAAAATTATTCAACAAAATTACAATTAAACATAATAATAAAAAAGTAAGAATATAATTGTTCGTGATTCTTTATTTTAAAAATCAGATCTGTTTAATATTTAGCTTAAATCAAATTGAATCGAACTCGAGGGTGCTAATTGGTTTCGATTCTTTTGTCATACTTGTATTAGTTTAGTTGTCTTTGAATCTCATGACAAATCCGATAAAAGTTTTTTTTTTTTTTGGAGAAATAATGTTAATCCCCGGGGCTATATAACATTATTATTTCGACTACGAGAACCGCGTAATGCAAAATCGTAACATACAGTTCGTTTGACAAAGATGTGACAGCCCACACGGGCGTCCTAACGGTCCCATATTCAATAATTCATCGATTCAGTATGCTTAGTTACAAGAAATTATAATTTTATTCCAACATAGCCGATTTTATAAAAATTGCAATACTTTACACAAGAGCACCACCTATGACATACTCAGTAAATGCCAATGCAACCAAACCCACCATAGCAAATCTTCCATTCCACAACTCAGCATCAGACGAAAACACCCCATTCGATTTCGATTCAGCCCCAACCCCTTTGAACAGAGGAATCAAAGAAGCTGCCGTTAGCAAAGCAGAAGTGGCTATGAACCATTGAATTCCACCATTTTGTATCTGTACAAACAAGTCCTGACCATTGGCTAGCTCGACACCAATGGCCGTCACGAACCCGATCATCGCTAGCCGGCCGTTGATCCTCTCCGGTCCCGGCCCGCTGAAGGCTAGTATGTCACCGAAGTTGGTACTAACCTTAACCTATCCAAATCAAAAAAAGAGAAAGAGTCGTTGAGAAGCTTTCTTGGTTGTCATTTCTTTCGACTGACTTTGACATTACTTCTATTTCTCACCTTAATTTTCATTTAAAACTAACTTTTAAAAAGGTTTTTTTTACGAAATTACTTATATAGGAAACCATATTGGACCAACTTCTTCTAAAAATTGTTTTAATTAAAAGAAACACTTTTATAAAATTAGTCAAACGGATCAAAAAAGCATGTTTCGAAAATCAAAAGCTCATTTTGACTTCTCAAAAGCTATGCCAAACATGACCTTAATATATTGTTCGACTAGTAAGTTAATCCCTAACCTTTGGCTTTAACGGGAATGCCTTTGGTGGAGCTGCTGGCTCTAACGGCTTTAACAACGGCTCGGCCTTTGGCTCTGACGAATCTTTCTCTGTGTCCTGTTAAATTCAAAATCGAAGAAATAGTTATATCTACAATTGCATACAAACATGTACTTAAAATTTACCTGTGAAATCAAGAATGAGTTACCTCGGCCATGCTGCTGACTCGAAAATTGACATTCCTCTTGAGACTGGGCAAGTAGCCGGGAACAGCAAAATGTTTTAGGCCAGTCCTCTTTGTGAGTCCCGTAGCTGGGCTAAGTGACAAAACACTTGATATTGCTGCCATGGTGCGTTTGTGGGCTGAGAGAAAATTTAATGTATACAAAATTGAAGACTAAGGAAAGGGGAATTGAGAGTATTTTGATACAAAGGTGTCAAGGTTGGTTATATAGAGAGTGCACGAGAGCATGGGTAAATTTAATCTGTAGTCATTGGACTTTCAGTAAAATTTCAATTGTCACTAAACTTTCATTTGTTTCAATAAGGTTATTGAATTCAATTCATTTTCGAATTGGGTCACCGAACTTTAATTTAGTTTATTATTATTTATTTTTTGAAATTTTAAAACTTTGTCACTCACCGTTTCAAAAATGGGTGAAAATTGCTTAATTGATAGTCATGTATAAAGAAACCTTCTATGGAATTGCTGCACGACATGCCAATTTAACACTACAACACATCATAAAACCCCTATTTGACAACTATTATTTGAAAATTCTTTTTTTTATGTACATTCTCATTTTCAATCACGTATTCACGTAATAAAATATTCTGATCGTAAATCCAAAAATTTTCTTACTTTTTAACCACGCATTTTCCTAAAACAGGGGTAAAAGTGTTAAAAATGCTCTATAACATTTTAATCGAGATGACTTTGCTATAATCCTCGTTTTATCATGTAGCAATTACATGAGATATCATGACACACAAGCGAAACTTGAAACTAAATTGATTTTCCCAATAACCTAACTGAAATTTGAGGGACTATACATGAAATTTACTCATGAAAAGATACAGAAGTGGTGGATATTTTTACATCCACGTAATTTGATATGGCCCGTTAAAGATACAATGTCACGTGGGTTCATAATATCACACAAATTCGATATGGTGATTTGGCCATAATATTGACCTCAAATTCAAGTGAAAATGTTGTGGCCTAGATGGTTCTTGGTGGAGGTACAGGTACTTTGAATTGTCACTATCTTCATTAAAGGACAACAGCTTTTTGCAGACAGAGGTTCTTTGTTCAACGAGGACAGCACATGAATCCCACAACGTCTTTCAAAATTTCAAAATTTTCATTTTGATGCACGTTAGGTAGAAAAAATCAAGATTTTCATATATTAGTGTTGTGTCTGTAAGATGGTATTAATTAAACAAGTAATAAAATGAATTTAAGAGTTCGAATTATCATTTTCACGAATATTATGTATCTAATTATTAATCTCAATATTCCTAACTTCTATTTGAGTACAAATGATTAAAAATGATTTTAATTATTATCTAAATATTGTAAGTCCAGAAAAGCGCGCGAGTAACAATTTAGTGTGTTATTTGATGGGTGAAAAATGTTAGAATTCATGAGTTCACTATAATTATTCCCTTAATACCAATCACCAAATTCCGACGACAATCAATTTGGTGTACACGGTCGATTTTTTTTTATAAAATTAATTAATTTATCTTTCTCGACTTCGAATAAATCATACTCAATTAAATCAACTCAATATATTATGTGTTAATAGGGCTTAATTAAGAGTATCCAATCACCAAAAAAATTCAATTAAATGACCACAAAATTAGTTAAGTATATTTCTACCTTCAACCCAAATTCCGATTTTTATTACATGGTCTAAACAAATCGCTCACATTGACTTGTTAATGTTAATCACATCAATAAATAAGTGATGAATTAATTCAAAGCATGAAAAAAAATAAGTTAAAACAATACTAAAAAATTAATTGAAGTTCAAAACATGATCATTAAAATTAAGGTTCAAAATTAGGTTACATTATTTGTTCCAACTAATCATTTAGCTACACATTATGAGATAAGAAAAATACAATAAAGATTTGGACCACAGCACTAGGGTTGATGGAAAAAATATAAAAAAGATGAAAATCTTAAACCAAGAATCTGTCCTCCCCTTGCTAAGTTCTTGAAACCCAGCTCTATTCCTATTCTCCTTTATAATTTTCTCAGTTTTGTCTTCTAATTCCCTATTGTCTAACCCCTCTCTTAGCTCTTTTATGATAAAATAATGAGTTAATTTAATCAATGTCCACCGAACTTTGCTATGGTTACTACTTGCTCATCGATCTTTAAAAAATTACTTGTTACTTACTGAACTTTGCTATATGTTACTACCCCCTAAACAAAATCTAAAAGTTTACTCGTTGCTTTAAGAATTGTCTAACCCCTCTCTTAGCTCTTTTTTAAATGGTGACTATTTTTTCCCTTTTTAGTAGCTTCACCACGAGAGTAAAACATTGATTAAGCTCCTCTTTTTAGGAAACTTGTTCACAATTGAACGATAAAGAAGTATCATTAATTTCTTTACATTCGTTCCAAGTTTAAATTGTGATTTGTAAGAGTTGATTGTTGGAGATGACTTGGAGAAGGAAATATATGACTTGTGCAACTAAAGTTGTCGGTTCAAACCTAAACTTTCAAGAAAAGAAAGGAATTTAAAAACACCAGAATATTTTTATCAGAAAAAAGATAGGACATAGCTATCTTTTACTTGAAAAACAAGGGGAAAAAAAATATATAGAAGAAACATTAAGGTAAAGAAATTAGTAAAAGAAAATCAAACAAATTCCTAAAAAAAATTACTTGAAAATAAATAAATAAACAATTTGAGAAAAATTAGTATGAGGAAAATAAAAGCCATATAAACACATTAAAAAATAAAAATAATTTCAGCAAATAATTATTAGCTTAAGAAATTCGACTCAGAAGGAAAAAATCGAAGAAAATAAAGTGAGTAAAAGAAATTTGCAAAATTCGTGGAATAAAAATCATGAAAATTATATAAATAGATCGGACA